>PVKS010001768.1:0-132540 GCA_004027875.1 Aplodontia rufa
CAGTTAGGAGGTGCCAGATAATAGAATAGAGAAAATAATGGGCCAAGATGTTATTAATTATCTGCTTCCATTACGTGACTGAGCTTCTGGCGGACAGGGCCTGTGCCTCACTCATCTTTCTATTTCTTAGCCATTGAGGCTTATCAGGATGTTGTGTAGTTGTCAGTGAGCAAGAAGTATTTCTGGATGGAATTTTCGGTGACCCTAGGCCATTGCTTTGACCTGTTCCCACTTCCTGTTCTGAACTTGGAGTTGAATTCTGGCAGGTTTGTGGCTTTGCCCTTCTTGCACTCTGTGGACACCCTGCAGATGCCAGTTCTGTGGTAGGTGGGCCCTCCCATACTCTAATGTGTTTATTATACAATCTCTAATTAACCCCTCAAAGGCTTGTTTTTAAAAACTATATATATATATATAGTCACTTATACACATGTGGTGACCAGGCCTCATCTTCCAAGTATAAGCTGCTCTAGATAGCCAGCCATCTTGGGCTTGGCTGGCTCAGAGAAATGAGTAATTCTAACCCCGCATGAAGAAAAAGAAAAGCCGCACTGGCAGTAAAGTTAATCAGTGTCTCAAAGCCCTCTTGGAAGATGAGAGCTATCTGAGCCAGAGGCAAGATGAATGGCAGAGGAGGAAGTCACTTGCTCTTGGTCTGTAATGTTCATGTGATATGGATTACAAAGGTGGAAACTAAGTCTGTAAAGTTTGACCACTTGCTTAGTCCAGTGTTTTGTTTTGCCTGTTGCCTTAGAAACCATTTAGGCAGGTACTGTGTCACTCAGAAGGCTCAAACTGGTGTACTATAATGCTCTTTTATCCCAAAACTCACCACCAGCGGTTTCTCCCATTCCTCCCCACAAAAAAGTGGCTCCCTCTCCTCCTTGTAGCCTGAGCCAAGGTTTTACCTCCTCAATGAAGCCTTCCCTTGCAAACCCCAGGGAATCTACGTACTTTGTGCTCCCCAAACCACCTGCACTTTCCTTTGGTGACTAGTCCAGCCGGGTCACCTGCTTGTTCCCTGTTACTCAGGCCCCTGAGTCCCACCTGTGTCTACCGGCTCTCTGCTAATCCCACTGCCTGTGTGGTGAGTTGCTCAATGAGACCTCAGTGTAACCCACAGTTTTAATTACGTCTTTCCCTAAACTAGGTTTAAATTTTTTGCTTATGTTTTGTTTTTGTTTTGTTTTATTTTTTAAATTGACAGTTTTATTAAGGAGCAAGTTTCTGCTTTTATTCCATTTTCTGGACAATGACCCTGAGTCACTGTCTGCAGGAAAGCCCGTTAGGTTGATTTCCAGGATGGAGAATGGATTGCCTTTGCCACTTTCTTTTCCTTGTGTCTGGAAGTATTTTCCTACATTTGCTGCAGATTAGAATCATCTAAGGCTCCTTTAGAAGTCCTGATGCCCAGGTCAGCTTCAAACCTATTAAATCAGGTGTCAGGGAGCAGGAGTATTGGTATCAGCATTTAAAAAAATTTTTTTTGGACACTAATGGGGTTTACACCTGGGACCCCCTGAATGCTAGGTAAGTACTCTACCACTGACTTACATCTCCAGACCTTTTAATTTTATTTTTGAGGCATGGTTTCTCTAGTTGCTCAAGCTGGCCTTGAATTTACTATCCTGCTTTAGCCGCCTGGGGAGCTGAGATTACAGATGTGCACCAGCATCCCTGGCAACAGAGTATTTTTAAAAAGATATTAGGTGATCTCAAAGTGCAAAATAGTTGGGGAATAACTAGTATGTGGATTTTTTTAATTCCCCATGAGGGCGGGATGTCAGGTATACAGTCACTAAGATGCTTTTTTCCTGAAATCCAGAGGAAAAAAACTCAAATACATGCTCTTGGAGAACACATTCAATGTTCTACTTTCACGAAAGAGAATAGTCCAAACATATCAGAGAAGATATCACTCACTGCTGTGGTTTCAATGTCCCCACCAAAACTTGTATTGAAATTTTAATCTCCATTGTAAGGTGGGACCCAGTGGGGCCTGTAAGAGGTGATTACGTCACCAGGGCTCTGCCCTTAAGAATGGATTCATGGGTGGATGGGTTATCTCAAGAATGGTCTCTTATAAAAACCAGTCCTTTGGATGTGCCTCTATCACCACATGATGCCCTGAGCTGCCCCAAGATTCAGCAACGTGCCCACCAGCAAGATGCCACCTCACAAGATGCCACTCCTCAATCTCCCAGCCTCCAGAACTGTACGCTGAACAAACCTCTATTCTTTATAAATTACTTGTTCTGTGGTATTCAGTTATATAAACAGAAAAGGACTAGGATATTCATAATAACCACATAGGTTAAAAGAAAAAGATATAACTGGGCAGAAGGCAAATATGTGCTTAATGGACTTATATGGTGTATTTGAAAGCATTTTCTTTGCAGTCAGGTGGGCCTGCATTTGAATTCTGACTCCACCATTCCCTCTGTGTGACCTTAATCCAGGGACATAATGCTTCTCTGAACATATATGCAAAAATAGGGATGAAAATACCTACCCTGGGAGGGGTGGTGTAAAGATTAGAAATGATGTCCTTGAAGGATCTCATATTAAATGTTGGCTTGCATTTCCCCTGTCCTTCCTGCGTGTTTTCAATTAATGGATTTATTTCCCTTTCCTAAACCTGTCACTAGAGATAGGCTTGCTGCAAGGATCTCTGAGGTTTAGAGAGATTACGTCCTTCCAGTGCTTTCTGAATTACCAAGGGTGATTCAGCGTGTTTCTGTACTCATTTCCCTGTGAAGGATGAAAATCTGACTAGGAAGGAAGGAACTTAGGAGCCGGACTTGCACACAGCAGTGGCTGAAGGCACCATCCTGACATAGCTATTTTCTAAGAGCCAGACGACAATCTTCTGGTTCCACAGAGATTCATGGGTCCCACAGGAAAGGTAGGTTTTCATTCATTCAGTTATGCATTCAACCACTACGTGCCAGACTAGGAACAGAAGTATCAGGTTATACTATTTTCCATAACGAAGAACCAAGCATCTTGAGAAAAAAAGAGATTGCATAACTTGAGCAGGGAAGGCACAAATTAAGCCTGGAACATTTTGTTGTGCCAGAAAGTATGTAAACATAATCAGTGATGTCTAGAAGATACTGGAGCCAACTCAAGGGGGCAAATATGAGACAATTGGAGTGATAAAATAAATAAGGACAGTAAAGGACTATTGAATAAAATAGGAATCCATGAGTCTGTTCTGTGATAGATGATAGATAGATAGACAGACAGATGGACACATAGAAGGGGAAGGGGTTTTCCTTACATTGTAATGCCAATTAATACACGTGGAAGAAATGGTGTATTTGGAAAGTGATCATTTTGCAAACCTAGAATTGTTTGGGTAACAATCATCAAAGGATATTAAATTGGGGGGAGGTGTTAATAAGGAACAGGATGTTTGAATAGGTTTATAGTGTCACCTCACACTACTAAGTGGTTGGGAGTGGGCAAATGGTTCCTGTACCGTGGAGAAAATGGACCACATTTTAGCCAGGTGCTTAGGTTAATGTTACCAATGATAAACACATGGACATCATGAGGCATCCAGATATCTCAGGCTAGTGTGTGGTACACTGCACAGGGGACAGCGTCACCTGCGCAGCTTCCCTTCTGGCCAGGGATGCAGGACATGCATCTAACAATAGGAAGTATCAGGCAACCCAAGCGAGGCGTGATATGCATTCTGGCCGATATTCTTCACAGGCCAGTTCACGAAAATCAAAGGCGGGGACTGTTCCAAGTTAAAAAAGACTAATGACAGATGGTCACTGTATGAAATGAGTGATCTTGAACTTGGTTTTGTGCTGAAGGGGGAAAAATGAAGGGCATTATTGAACTAATTGGAGTATGGCCACTATACTATATATATTAAAAATATTAACCCTTTGCCCCGTAATATTTCGGTATGTATGGTATTACAACTTACTTTTCAATAAAAAAATAAATACATAGAACCTTACAACAGCAGTGGGGAAATGTTGAAATTGGTAAATCTGGGTTAAAAATATATATATTCAGGAGTTGTCTGGAGGATTTTTGAAAATGTCCCATAAATTTGAAATAATTTCAAAATAAAAGTTTTTAAAAATTATTTGGGGTACAGCCAGTAAAAGCAGCCTGCAATTTGCTACCACTTAGGGGGTCTTACTCTGGAGAAGTCATTGAGCATTTCTAATCCTTGGTTTCATTGCTTTTCAAGTGGAGATAGCCTAACACTAGTTCTTTCTGCTTTACAGGGATGCGCGTATGGCAGGCTTTTAACTGCAAAGAGCTGTAGACATTTTCAATGACACTTTAATCTACACACATCCACACCTCCTGGACTTTGTATTGATGTTAAGGCTTTGGCCCCTTCTGTGTGCAGTTCCTTATGTTTATAAACTGTGAGATGATACTAGTGCTACCACCACCTTTAATAATAATAATAATAACTAACACTTGCATAATACTCTATTGCCTGTACAGTCCTTTCTGTGTGCCAGGCATTGTGCCAGATACTTTACATGTATATGCTCATTTAATCTTTACTAAAACCCTATTAGGTGGGTGCAGTTGTCCTCCAGTCTTCGAAGGGGATCAGTTTCACACCTCTGTGGATACCCAAATCCATACATGCTCAAATTCCGTATATAAAATGGCATAGTAGTTCCATATAACCTAAGTACATTCTCCTGTATACTTGAACTCATCTCTAGATTACTTTTTCTACCCAGTACAATGCAAATACTTTGCAAATAGTTGTTATATTGTGTTGTTTAGGGAACAATGACAAGAAGCAACTCTGTACCTGTTCAATACAGAAGCTTTGTTTTTGTTTTTGTTTTTTTGTCTACTTATTTTCCATCCATGAATATGGAGTCCATGAATATGGAGGGCTGATGGTACTGTAATTGTTTGCATTTTACAGAGGAAGCAACTGAGGAAAGAGGAGGCAGAGTGAGGATTCCAAGCCAGGCAGTCGACTCAGTTTACACTCTCAACCAGAACCCTCCAGTTCTTCTAAAGTGTGAACCCCTTTGCCCAGCATCCTACCGGGCACAGTCCAGCACACACCTGATAAAAGTTTGTCTAATTAACGAGTGGGGAAAGAGTGTTTGGAAAGCATCATGGCTCTGGAATTAGATGGAATTGGACAGAATCTTCACTCTGCGTTACCAGCTACACTCAACTTTTCTGAGCCTCAGTTCTCATGCTTAATAGGAGCAGTTGCAGAGTAGAAGGGATACCCAACGAATGGTCACGCTTCTCTTCCTCCTCCTTTTTCCTTCTTACCCTTCCTTCTGAACATGTCATTAGTGTTAGCATCACTTCTTTTTGCTTCTATTGTGATTTTTACATGCCATTTTATAGTGTCTGTGATACCTTATTGTAGTTATTTGCTTTCTGCCTGCACTTAAATTGATTTTCTTGAGGGAAAGAGTCAAGACGTGAAAGTTTTTTTTATCCTTATTGCCTGGTGCAATGCATGGCCTTTGGATAAGGACCGTTGCTAGCCAATATCTCACTTCTGTGATCTTCAGGAGGCTCTCCCACTCCTCAGATGCAGCTGTGCACAATTGACTTTTGGTCAGCAGATACCTTTGATAAAGAAAAGGCTCCTTTCCCTGGAGGGCTGCAGGCCTGTGTTAGGAGGCACAGCGTGGGGCATGGAGCTGTCTTCTGCCTCCTACTCTTCCTTGCTGCTGGGCACTTTGTGTAGTCCACAGAGCAAGTGATTATGAGCAACTGTCAAGCCTGTGAGCTACTCAGGAAATGTTTGTTCAAAAAGTGAATAGATAAGTGGACAGGTGATACATCCTTCCCTGGATTTCCTTCTCGTTTTAGTCCCCTGTGGGGCCACCCTTAGCCAAGGAATATTCCCAAGGCTGCTCTTTGAATCGTGGGAGTGGTTGCTCCTCGGTTATGGTCCTTTAGCAGAAGTGCGATGGAGGCCCAATGTAAGCCGTGGCACCAGCACCCAAACCCACCTTGCCTTTCCCAGGTCAGAGTGAGGGTGTTGACCATGAATGTGGCCCCTGGGCTTTATAGCATTGGTCTTGAAGCCCATGTAGGAACCTAGTTCTCCCAATCTCTACCCCATGTAGTCTCCAATCTTTCCCCTGAAGCCACTCTCCCCAGGCCCAGGAAGGGAAGTGAGCTCATTTGGTAATTGCTGACATTAGCACTGCAGACACTTGGTGACAGTCAGCTCTGCCTCTGCAGGCTGGGTTTAAAGCCCTATGTTTAACCAGCCCTCACGCTGGCTGAGAAAATCACATGTGGAGAGAAAACCTTAACCTTGTAAATGATTACAGGTAACTTATTCTTTTATTTGTGACTTACGATTACTCTTTTTCAGTTGAAATAATTTTAAGATTGCCAAGTGCTAAGTCTTTGTTGTAGAAAAGCTATAATACAAACAAAAAGTAAAGAATACCAGTAATCCCACACAGACAGAATCACTATAAATACCTAAGTGTACTCTTCTGATCTCACTTTCCCTCTCTCACACACATACGTGCTATGTGCACGTACACACACACACACACACACACACACACAGCATAGCTTCACCGCCATTCATTGCATTTTGGAACAGCTTGGAAATTTAGAGATTATATCAAGCTGTGGAAATGTTCAAGCAATCTCCAAATGAAAAGTATATTAACATGTTGGGGATGGAGGTGAAATTATACCTGAGTTCTACAGATAGATGCTTCCAGTCTGTCATTCCTGAAATAAACTTGCTGGAATGTGAGTCTTTGATGCCAAGCATACAATACACAAAGAACCTACTTCTCAGGAGGTTGGCTGAACCAGCACATTGTGTTCCATCTTTATGATGAAATACAGATTTCCCATTAAAAGGAAAATCTCTTCCTTTCAGAAGGTTGAAAAAGATGATACTTACAAAAAAGGGAGGTGGGGGAAGAGTCCCAGCTGGTTAAATTTAGGGCGCTGAAAGAGATCCAATTGGCAGATAATCTCTGGCTACAGGCCCACAACATTTTCATTTGATTGTGCATTGGATACATTTTCATTCATTTTAAGCCGTTGCCTTTCAGTATTTTATTCCTTGGAGACAGGCAAACTAGTATCAATAGCTCTCTTGGCCTCCATCAAATGGCTTGATTTACTTAAGTGGTCTATTTCATTATTCCAGTAAGAAAGGGCTTGTATTTGTTGATGCATTTCTGAGAATTTTTGTGCAAAGAAATGCAGAGATTCTAACCTATCTGCCTCTGTTCTCTCATTGGTGGCATTGTTTGAAGCTGAAAGGTGTTGGGTGAAGCAGTGAGTGTTGTGCCCTGGGAAGGGGCCAGTTGCAGCCCACAGTCAAGAGACCTGGCTTCTCACCCAGCTCTGACACTGACATAATGGATACAACCATGGCCAAATCTCCTAACTACCTCCAACCTTAATTTCCTTTTCTGAAAAATAGGGATAATCATCTCTCCTCTGCTTCTCTCACAGGGCTGTTATAAATGTCAAATGACCTGGTCCAGTGGATCCCAAATTGGGTTGCATGTTAGAATTACCTGGGGAGGTAAAAAAAAAAATTACCATTTGCTAGGCTCC
The DNA here is from genome assembly GCA_004027875.1 of Aplodontia rufa. NCBI lineage: Eukaryota > Metazoa > Chordata > Mammalia > Rodentia > Aplodontiidae > Aplodontia > Aplodontia rufa. The sequence continues at coordinate 7,579 of PVKS010001768.1, forward strand.
ACAGTGAGATCAGAATCTGTGGGTGTGGGACCCTGGGCTTTGGTATATTTTTGTACCCCAGAAGATCCCAATGTGGAATCAGGGTTGATAACCATTGACTTTCACAGAGGTACTACATCAGAAGGCCTGAGAATGGAGGCATGAGAATAGATTATATTATGGTTCTGTACAGCTTTTAAATGGTGTCACATGAAGACCTGTTAAGGGCCTTATGGCAGTGAACTCCAAACCTTTTAGACCGGAATCTAAAGAAGCCCCTCTCCTCAGGGCATGCACACTCAGCAATGCCTGAACGTTGCAGTCACGCAAATGCATGTGCATGGCACGGTTCTTTTCTCTGTTCAGTTCACTGAAAACATTTTTTCTTCCTTTCTGTTTCATTGCATCTTAGACTAACCTGTGTGTTTCTTTTCTTTTCATGCTGGTGGAGGGCCATGGGATTGACTAAACAATCTGCTAATAAGTGGTGACCTATAGTTTGAAAAACATTGACACAGAGATGGTGTGTTTCTGGGAAGAAGGTGCCAGCTCTTTCATGTTGAGCCCTTGTGGCTCCAGGTTGAGTCTACCATTACCCAGGAAAGGTCCAAGAGCACATACATTCTTAGTTCTGAACTTGTTTGGCCCTAGCATGTGACTGGAGCCTTCTGTATTTTAGTAGATCTTATACATTACAACTTCTTTCTCTCCTACGGGGTTGGTCACACAAACTCAATCCATATTGACAAATGCAATATATACAGTTCCCTAAAGTAACATCCAGGAAGTTACAGTTCATGGGGAGTTCTAGCTATAAAATGGTGCTGGTGATAATTCCACTCCCTCTGTTTTGGAGAAGTGGGGAGCCCCTAGGCCAGATGTGGCAAAGGGGCCATCTCCCTCTTACTCTGCCCAGATCTTCTTCTGTGCTTTCTGGTTCTGCCTGGAATATTGTGTTGTCAAAAGTAGATTTGCAACCATTACAGAAAATTCTGAGCTGCTCTCTCTGCACTCAAAGATGGGCTATCACAGATCAGGGTCATCCTCTGGTATATTTCTTTCGTACTGGCTTGCTTGCTATTACCTCTGTTTGCTGGTGTGTGGCTGTGGACAGTTCCTCAGGGCTCCTGGTTCTCTCCCAGGGCATGGACATACTCTGTAATAGTCCACCCAATCACATACCCATGGATTATTATTGCCTTTTGAGAGGTGGAAGGTTTGGGGAGATTTGGGCAGGAAGAGAATATATTTCTGTAGAGCTGTTTCTAAAAATTTCCTCCAAGCAATATAGCTATTTTTAGAAATTTCCCTAATGCCTATTCAACACCCCAGCCCTCCCCACCCCTTTTGTCTGCTTTATTTGTGCTATATTGCCTTTAACTTTGTTTGCCATGGGCACAAAGTCAAATGTACTAAATTTTCTTTAAACGCATTATTTTATTGACAAATAAAAATGAAATATATGTGGTCTGCAACTTGATGTGCTGATAAATGTTTACACTGTGGATTGGTAAATTAAATTTTAACATATATTTGCCTTTTTTCTTATTTAATTTCTAAAGCATCCTTAAAAGAGAAATATTATAATTCCCACTATTTGGAGGGTGTAATAGAGACTCAGAGTGAGCTTCTATTTAAGTGTCCGAGGTACAATTTGAACCCAGGCTTTCTGATTCTAAGTCATGATCCTTTTATTCTAAGGTGGGCTGTTTATATCTGTTACGGTCACAGGTGATTTTTGCTTCTTCAAGATCTAAGACAATCTGGTAAAAAGGGTGCTCCACTGGTCATGTGCACACTTGTAGTTCCAGCTGCTTGGGAAACTGAGACAGGAAGATCACTTGAGCCCAGAGTTCAAGACCAGCCTGGGCAACATAAAGAGAGACCCATTTCAAAAATCAAAAGAAGCACAAATACAAAGAAAGAAGTCAATGCCAGACATGAGCTTAGCAAAAGGGTTGAGGTGGGGGCCCTTGTAGGAGATGGGTAGGCTGCCCCAGACTGGTTACCCTCTGAGGCCTTACCTGCAGAGTCAGGCTTGCCTGACTGACATACCAAATCCTCCCGGCAGTTGGAGGCTGAGTTAGGCTGGGAAAAGAATCTTGTGGAAAAATAGATCTACCTCTCCCGACTTGTGCTCTCCAGGGGATTCAGAGAGTCCTCCTCTCTCAGACGGCTGTCTCGGTTCCACGGTGATAGGCGTCCTGAGTAAATACTCTGATAGACTAAACACACGTTGCCCACGTTGGCCCGGGGAGCTGCAGTCCGGGAGCGCGCCCAGTACAGTCCCCTGTGTGGCAACCCAACTTGTTAATCATCGCCCTGGCAGGCTGGCCTGCACAGAGATATTTAGCTTGGGGCTTGTGCATTACCCTCTATGCTAATGTGAGCATTCTTAGAACTATAATTTCCGTTCGACCTCCATGGACAGTCCTTATTGAGAACACAGACATAAAACAATTCTTAAAATGTCAGGAAGAAATTGCATCTAATGGGGGGTACCTCTGCCAAGGAAAACATACTTCAGTTTTAAAGCATTCCCATCCAAACAGGGAAATTTGGAAACTGCACTTGGATGTGCATTGGAGTCTGAGCACTTTTCCATGCCCTTTAATAGCCTGTAATGCAGGTACCAGTCAGTGCCACTGAAGGCCCCACCGTGGATCCTGGGGGAAACTGCCTTCGGAGTCAGGGCAGCAGACAGAAGGTGACAGCTGAGGCCTTTGTGAACTGGTATCAGCTAGAAAACCTTTCTGGAGTTACAGCAGGAAGATTTACAGTGTTAACAGATACCATATACCATGATGTCCTACCTGCATCTGTTATAATGGAGAATCTGATCCCCAGTTGGGTCTTGAACTCTTGGCTTTCCTGATACCTGATATCAATGGCTAAGAAACATGTCCTCCACTCTTTAGAGTTTTACATTAGGGGACACACAATCTATCTTCTGAAATTGTGCTTGTGAACAGATACCACTTAAAAATAATAATACTATATTGATAAATAATTGCAGTCATTATGAGTGCGTATAATAAGCAGGAATAAGTACTTTACCTACATTAATGCAATTGACCCCTATCAATAACACTGCAAAATGGGTTCTGCTTTTATATTCATTTTACAGAGAAAGGTAGCACACAGAATGGTTAAATAACTTGTCCAAGGTCACACAGACCGTAAATATCTGTCTTGGCATTTTAAAATAATGCTCTTAGACCTGTGTAAGGTGACCCACTTTAATAACCATGAAAATAAAAAAAGAAGTATTAGAACTTATATTTATACATCTAAAAATTTAACCTTTACAAATTTTTTTATGTATACTATAAAAATGATGTGTAGTATAATGGTATAGAACTACATGCATGTAGGTTCTGAATACACACACACACACACACACACACACTAGAGGTTTGTGGTTAAATATGTTTTTCCCAATTGGTTAAACAAATTTGAAGAGTACTGAATGAACTTAACCTCTAAGTTCAGTTGAAAGAAGAGAGTTTCTTTTCTTGGCAAGTACCTCTTATTGATAACATCATGGGAAGTCTGATACTTCCAGAGGGTATAAGGTCCTTGAAGGAGATATTTGTGTTTGATTGCTCACCACTGTATTCCCGGAACAAGGCTTCATGCCTAAAAGACATTCAATATGAAGGATGGGGATAAAGTTTGGAAATATAAATGAATGGAACACAGTTCTATAAAATCAAAGTGTGTATCCCCTCCAAATTCATATTTTGAAATTCTGACCCACAATGTAATGGTATTAGGAGGTGGGGACTTTGACACATGATAAGGTCAAGCCCGCAGAACCTTCATGAATGGGATTTGTGACCTTATAAAAGAAGTCCCATAGAGCTCCCTTGTGCCTTCTGTTGTGTGAGGTTTATAACTATCTATGAACCAAAAGTATGCTTTCATCAGACAATCTGTCATCACCTTGACCTTGAACTTCGTAGCCTCCAGCACTGTGAGAAATGTATGTTTGTTATTTAGAAGCCACAAAGTCTGATAACAGTAGCCTGAACCTAGATGCATAATAAATAGGTTATTACTCTTTAATTCGTGTTTATAATATGTACATGAATTGCACAGTGTTTGAGGGGTACCCCGCCTGAGGACCATGCTACCTGATCTGCAGTGGATGCCTGCACAAACAGTTGAACCATTCCAGAGAATGACAGCAAAAGTTGGGGCTTTATCAGAGAAAGAGGTTGTGCCAAGTCAAGAGCATGGAGATGGGGGAGGGAAAAGCTCAAATATATGAAATTGAGTCAAAATTCAGTTTCATGAAGAATCACTATTCTTCCTGATCCCTCACAGATGGAAAACTTTTGCCTGAGCTAGGGTAACAGAGGATGGTTCCACTGAAGAGGTTAAGATTTGAGCCTGGCTTTGGATAGGTGGGGAAAAGGAAGGCTGCCGTATTTGAAGAGTGTTTAGCAAACAAACCTGAACTTGTTTTGTTCTTGAGGGAGCCTGGTTTTATGCTCACTTTACAAATGAAGAAGCTGAGGCTTAGAGTGGACGTGTAGCTTGCCCAGGCTCACACAGCAGGTGCTCTGGTTACGAGTGCTGTTCTCCTTCTGCCACACTCCCCCATGGCTGGACAGCATTATTAAGTTACATATGCAATCTCAGTGCTAGAATTCTTCCAGGTGCAAAGAGCTTAGCGATTCACTTTTTCAGTGGCCTGTCTGGTTTTCTCAAAACTGGAAAAATTTTATGCCATTTCCAGAAGTGCTTAGGTTTTCCAAATAGGGTAATCTGGGAACTTGAAGACCACTGTAATTTTCCTCCTTTCTGAATGCCCTAGTCCAGCCAGTGCCCAAAGTTGTACAGATCAAGGAGGACTGGATTTGTAGGCTGGGGGTGGAGGGAATGTTTTCATTTGTAAAATCCCTTGTTTTTCCTGAATTGCTCTGGTTATTTTGACCTTTGTCTTAAAAATATCCTGAAATTTCTTTCTTTATTATCTGAATTTCGTGGAATCACAGCCTTTCTAAACTTGGCTCCACATCATATTCATCCCTGCCAGTCCTTGGGATTCCAGGTGAGGAAGAACTAGGGCAAGTCCCTCAAATTCTGTTTTGAGCAAGCACCACAGATGAATGCTAGGGCAGCCAGACTTGGGAACCAATCAGATATCTCACACTTTTAAAAGAAATAAATGAAGCATGCCCTGCAGGGGTTAAACTATTTTGAAACCACAGTAAAGGAAGCAGAAATTGGCATTGAAATTTTGTCAGAGCTATTAACGTACAAGGGCAAGATCCCTACTCATCACGGAAAAGAATGATGAAATAAAGCCTAAAACCTTCATGAAGTAAACAAACAACAAACCTCCCCAAATTTACTAGAAAGATCTTGCATCTCCAAAGATAACACGTCAAATGAAGCCCTAAAATTTGCATCCTGAGTCAGCAAGAAGAAGCTGTAGGGATTCCAATGAACTTTTTAGAGTTAGAAACCAAAGCAACCCAGCGAAGGCCAGCAAGTGATTGATCGTATTTTGTCATTAGCAATAGAATGATCAGGGCTCACCTTGCTGGTGTCTTCCCAAGGTAGACACCAGCTAATTTACTGAGTCTGTTTGCCCTGATCCTGTTTATTTATCATTTGGGTTTTCATAAAACGCGGGAGGTGGCTGTCCAGCTCTTTTTATTTCGCAGCAAATCCTTTTAGAGCATGACTGTGTGGCAACATTGTTCCAGGCATCCTGCACTGTTGAACTAGACAGGGTCCTTAGGAGCCGACATTCTTGTGGTAAAGACAGACAATAAACAAGTAAATGAAATACTAATGAAAACCATGGCAGTTAATGATAAGTGATAGGAAGACGATATAACAAAGGGGGCTTGGGGAGTCTCCTTTCTGAGGCAAGCACAACTTTGAACTGAGGCCTGACTAGGAAGACAGATGTCACCTGCAGATCAGAGGAGGGAGGGGTAAGTCTCTCAGAGAGGCAAAGGGAATGGGAACAAATGCAGGAGGACTTCCAGGAAAGGAAAAGGTGATATTCTTGGCTTAACTTTACAGTCTCTCCAAGGCCCTAGAAGGGGCCTGAGCTGTTTTGTGTTTGGAATATTTGTTTTTTGTTCCTCCCATGACTTTTTTCTTTTCCTTTTCTTTCTTTCGTTTTCTTTCTTTCTTTCTTTCTCTCTCTCTCTCTCTTTCTTTCTTTCTTTCTTTCTTTCTTCTTTCTTTTTCTTGGTACTGAGGATTGAACCCAGGCTCATTTTACCACTGAACTACCTTCTCAGTCCTTTTAATTTCTTACTTTGAGATAGGATCTCACCATGTTGCTTAGGGTCTCACTAAGTTGCTGAGATTGGCCTTGAAATTGAGATCCTCCTGCCTCAGCATCCTGCGTTGCTGGGATTATGGGCACCTACCACTTGCCGGGTTGGAACCTTTTTCTTAAAGACCACACTTCACCCCTCTTCCCTCCTGGTTATATAAGCTTCAGAACCCTTGAAACCTGGATCTGCTGCTAGCTAGGAAGGTGAAGGACAAGCTCCTTGAGGTATAGATGAGCTTGGTGTGTTCTAAGAACCTAAAATACACAAGAAAGCAAACTGATGTGGAGAGAGCGAGACTCAAGATAGTGTGTGGTGCTAAATTCTTTCATCCTTGGTTGCCTCCTCCATTCTACATTAACATATTGAACGCCAGCCATTGCTGTTTTCACAGGACAGTGGGGAATAAGGGTCCAAACTTTTTTTCTGTGTCAGACATGGAAGGTCAAGCAGGAGAATTTTATCATGAGTGAAAGTAAAGTAAGGATCAAGCAAAGAGCACTCCAGAGAGAGGGAGAAAGAGAGAGTCATTTCTGAGCAGAGAACAACAAAAAGAACATTGCTGCTTCCAAGTTTATTAGTTTGACGTTCACCAGGAGAACTGGATCCACCTTCTGCAGTTTTTGCCAATCAGACGTTTAAGTCTTTCTTCACATCGGGTGGGGGAGTTTACAACCTTAGTTATCCTCTCCAGAACCGGCATGGTGGCCATTCTATTCAAGGACTTTACCTACTCACCTGAGATCTGGAAGAGGTGAGAGAGTAGTCAGTGTGGAGGAAGAACATTCTAGGTAGTAGAAGCAGGACTGGGTTATGGAAGACCTAGGTGAGGAACTGGATTGCATTCTGAGAGCAGTGGGCAGCCTTGGGATAACCAGTGCTCTAGAGATCTGGGGGGGAAAGAGAGTATTGGGGGGTCAGAAGCCTCAGAACTGACTTTGAGTTGGGCTTAGAAGGATCCCATGGAGTAGGGAGAGCACATCATAGAAAGAAGGGAACACGGGCCACTGTAGGAGGCCAGCCATGGATCTGTGAAAGGAGCCCACCTGTGAGCCAGTTGACAGATGAGCACTGCCTAGAGCCAGAGTCCTCTGTGGCAGAGGACTGGGGATGAGGTCGCCTGAATCGGGGAGAACCTTGAAGCCAGGCCAGGGAAATTTGCTATTTATAAACGAATTCCTGAGTAGAACAGTGCTGATTCCAAAGTTTCTAGGAGTCCAAAATATCTAAAAGCATTTTGGGAATAGCTCTGGTTTGAGGATGGTGAAGGGAGAGGAGCAGAGAAGTTGCCATAGAGCTCTCAAGCAAAAGTTTTCTTTAGATTGTGCATTTCCTCAAGGATACTGTGGGATCCACATTGTGGTAACAATTTGAAATCTTGCCCCAAAGCTACATTGCTTAGCAAGTGCATTGTTTTTACTTGGATGATGTCCTATTAGGATAAGGGGTGGGGACAGTGAGAATGATGGGAACTTTAACTCTTGGTTCTGTCCTGGGAGAATGATTACATGATGAAAGCTGTGATTTGAAAAGGTTGGCAAGAGTGGGTAGCATGCAAAGACATTTACTCATTCATTCATTCATCCATGCATTCAGGATTTTTTTTATTGAATGCTCCAAGGTGACAAGTGACAGAATGGAGCTTGCATATTTCTGTGTTAAAACTATATTCCCACCACTTTCTAGTAGTGTGACCTTAGAAAGGTGTACTTAATCTCCTAGAACCTCTGTTTCCTTATCTGTAAAATAATATTATAACATTTACATTACCAGTGGTCATGACTAGAGACAGTGTGCATACAGTGCTCGAGCCAGTGTTTGTACCCAGTAGGTTCTAAGTAAATAAATGGTGTCTCTTGCTGAGTTGTAGGAGATGGGTTCTGCACTATAGTTAGGTTACCAGGGCAGTGTAGACTTGCCACAATGAGGCCTCTATTAGGGTAAGGGTAGGATATGTAGGGCAGGGAAAAGTTTTGAGAGGCTTGAAACAACACCTTGAATAGGACTTGGAATCTGAAAGAGAAGATGGCTCAAAAATAACAAAGGTATTAAGGAGAGAGAATGTGGAACTAGAGCATCCTGCCAAAATAAATAAATAAATAAGGAATTGGGAAGAAAGTGTATTGGTGAATTAGTCACAGGTTAGGTTGAATATGGGGTAGCTGTCAAATAGAGATAGTTTTAAGATTTGGGGGAAGATAGTGGACTTCAGGAGTGACCTAAGCAATAGATTTTGTATAATCATAACTCTTACGGAATACTAGTTAGGATATAAATTTGGTCACTAAAACAAAGACTCCAGATACCAGTGATTTATATGAGAGAAATCAGATCATAAGCCACCCAGGGCTTTGCACTCCTTTCCTGTCCTGTCCCATCATCCTAATTGGTTGGCTTCATTGGAGTGGGGCCATGAGATGGCTTACCAGTGTGCCTGCATTCCACCCATGAGAAGGAGAAGTGGAGTAAGGGAGAGTGCACCCAGTCCTCAAGGGTACAAAGTAGATATTGCAAATACTACTTTTTACATCCTATAGGCCAGATGTGGTCACATGGTCCTGCTTGGCTGCAAGGGAAGCTGGGAAATGTAGTCCTTATTATGGAAAGCCACATTGCTAGTCCAGTCTTCTATTTTGGAAGAGAGGGAGAATCTGTGTCCAGAGCAGGTAGTAGTCTCTGCCACAGGCAATGCTAAACCCTGAGGTTGGGTGAAATCATGGAGAAAAAGTACAACAGAATTGGACCTGAATCAGAGGGACCTAAGAAGTTAACAAAAACATGGAATAAAGACGAACAGGCAGGGCAGGCTTGCGTGGGTCATGGGGAGGGGCAGTGGGCAGCCACAGCGGATTCTAGCAGAATTCAGCTGGATTTTGTGCCTAGCAATTTATTGGAAGTGGGGCAGGTAAAAACTGGGCTGCAGTCCAGAGGCAGTGGACATGTGGGAACTGTGGGCAAGGGTCACAGGGAGAAGTTTAGCAGACAGAAGGACCTGGGAAGAGGGCAGAACCTCAGGGGCCAGCCAGTATAAATGAAATTAAGTTCACATGTCTGAAGGGGTTTACAGATATTAATTTTACATTTTTTTTTTAATTAGGAAGAAGCTTCTAAAGAAAAAAAATCCTCTTAACTAAAAGGAACTACTCCTTTTGGGGAGTTTGCTAATGTGGGCATAAATTTTTCCTTGGCATTTTCTTTAAATTCCTTGTTCCCTCAGATAATCTTATCTCAATTTTGAATCAGAAATCTTATTTATAGCTTTTCTGAAGAGAATTATTTCAAAGGGGGCAGATTCTTTGCCCTTTGGACTTATTTTTCTTTTTAAAAAGAGATAAGTCATCCCTCCTTTTTCTTGGGAGAGACTGTTAAAATATTAATTTAAAAACAATGATTGTGAGCTGAAAGGGGACATAAATCAAAGCAGGAGAAATAAATTCAGCCACTTCCTGTTTTTGTGGAGGGTTTTCTTTTTCTTCTTTTGCAGGGAAATGAAAAATGCCAAACTTCCATGTTTCCTTCAGGACTGGAAGCGAGTGTATAGCCCAGTTTCCATCCCTAGCAGACCTGGGGTGGAGATGGGGATCTTCTCACCATTATTCTCCCTCCTCTCCTGTTACAGTTTAGATATTAGGTATATCCCCAAAAGCTCATGTGTGAGACAATGCAAGAAGGCTTATCTGTGAAAGGATTGAGTTAGGAGAACCCTAACCTAATCAGTGCCTCCATCCCCAATCAGGATTAACTGGGTGGTGACTGTAGGCAGGTAGGGTGTGGCTGGAGGAGGTGGGCCATTGGGGGTGTGCCTTGGGGGTTTATATTTTGCCCGTGGTGAGGGGTGTCTGTCTCACTCTCTGCTTCCTTGTCCTCTCCTGAGCTGCTTTCCTTCTTCCTTGATATTCTGCCTAACTTCAGGCCGAAAACAATGAAGTTGAGCATCTATGAACTGAAGCCTCTGAAACCTTGAGCCCCCAAATAAGCTTTTCTTCCTCTAGTTGTTTTATTGTTTTCTATGAAGAGAGAGGAACAGAGAGAGAGAGAGAGAGAGAGAGAGAAAATCAATTTTATTAAGTTTTTCATGTGGTTTTCGTTGCTTTAAAACTTAGTTGCGTATGTGGTGCTGGGGTTCCATCCGGGTCCTCACACATGCCAGGCAAGCACCATAACCACTGAGTCACCACTCCAACCCCCTCTAATTGTTCTTGTCAGGTATCTTATGTTCACGGTAATGAAAAAAATTGCTAAAAATTTCCCCTCCCCCTCACAGGGCTAATTTTGGTGACTTGGCATTCAAGGTGCTATGACAAGCCTGACACATGCACTGTTAAAAATTAGAGTGGGTGCAGCTACCACTGTCTGCAGATCCACTATGTGCATGGCATCATGCTATGGGCTTACCTGCTTCTTCATAGGTTCTTACTGGTAGTTCAAGTTCACCCCTAAGGAGATGGGCTCTGGGGCTCTCTCAGCTGAAAGGTCATTTGATGATGCAGCCTCTGCAGAGATCCATGCACCAAGAACTTGTGTGGGAAGAGAGGGCACCAGGGCTGTCCTGGCTCACCCTTCAGCCTCATCCTGCCCTGCTGGCCTGACCCGTCGCCATGACTTGTTTCGATTGTCGTGGTCTACTGCTGTCATCCATTCTTGAGCTCTTATAGCCTGGTGCTGCTGCACACACTGCTCCTTAGGAAAGGGCACAGTCCCAGGTGTCACCCGCCCCTGGAGAGTCCTGTGATGAGTCCTCTTGTGCCACTCCGGCAGGGTGGCTATTTCTCCTTGGCTCAGCCAATCCCAGTCTCAGAAAAGCACAGCCCGGGCTTGGGGAGGCCAGGGAGTCACTGATTTACAGAGCTCAGCCCTCAGGAAGCTGGAGAGGGAAGTGGATGTAACCAGGGGCCTGCGGAGTTATAGTCCCAGATTTTTACCTAGAGCCCAGGAGTCTGATTCAGAGTGCTGTTGAGCATTAGCGAGCTAACAGTTATGTGCTTGACAGAACCCCTCACGATCAGCATTTGGTAGATGCTCACTATTATCTATAACCGGATGGCTCTAAGGCAGCACCCAGATTCAGCCTGTCACCTCAGCTCCCACTCATTCAGCAAGCCTTAGGGGTCCTGTATCACTGTCATTTATTTATTTATTTTGTGAATTGCTCATGACAATCCTGATGCCTTGTGGAAAATTCTCTTGGGCCCAAATCTGTTACAAGATTATTTAAAAAAAAGAAAAGAAAGAAAGAAAGAGGGATAGTGAGAGAGAGAGAGAGAATCAATTTTGTTTAGTTTTTCATGTGGCTTTCATTGCTGTCACCTTCACTGTGTACGTGGTGCTAGGGCCTGAATCCATGTCCTCATGCATGCCAGGCAGGCGCCACATCTGCTGAGCCACCGCTCCAGCCCCTGTTAATAGATTTTTAAAGCTTACTTTCAAATATTTTAAACTAATAGACAGCAGTAGTGGAAGAATTTTAATCTGATTAAAGAATATAAAGTAAGAAGGAAGTCTTCTTCCTTTTCTTCCTCTAATTCTTGATTCCATTTCTTAAAAAGCAAAATGGTTGCTTGAATGTCTTTCCAAAACTTAAAAAAAAAAAAAGCTTTGGATGCACTAGGAAAAATGTGACATCTTTTATTAGTTCTGTAGTTGTCCTCAGTGCTGCCTCTTGATGGTTGGGGTGGCCAGTGGAAGAGGGTGAGGGACCTGGACTTGGGCTCTGGACTCGACATTCTCTGCTCCTGGCTTGTGGGGGCGGGGATCCATTGTGGGCTGCATCCACTAATGAAGTAGGTGGCTGGTGAACCTGTAGGCACTTCTCCAGAGGGAAGCCCTGCCCACATTATATGCAACAAGTATGGCACATGTCTTCCATCACCATTGGCTCCTTCTGCATTTTCCTGAGCCAAGACAGGCTTGGAACACCCTCCTGAAGCCTGAAGATTCTCAACTGCCGGCATTTTGAGGTTGTAATTTTATGTCACAGCAGGACCTTTGGGTGTGGAAGTCCCTAGGAGGTCCTAATGAAGTGTAGCTCTACTTTGCTTTTGCTTTCTCCTTAACACATATAATTCTGACCCCCTCTCACCTTTCTGGAATTTCATTTGTGCAGGATACCAATAGCATACCTTTTCTCCCCTACATATTTCCCTGAAGGCAGAAAGGTGATGACAGGTCCCACTGCATTCATGTCCTTTTTCCTCCTGCCCTGTCCCTGCACCTTCTCCAACCAATGGCTGCTTGGAGGTGCTATGGTTTAGTTATGAGGTGCCCCCCAAAGGCTCATCTGTGAGATAATGCAAGAAAGTTTGAAGTGAAATGTTTGAGTGATGAGAGCTTTGACCTAATCAGGGCATTAATCCACTGGTATGGAAGAATTGGGTGGTAACTGTGGGCAGGTGCAGAGTGACTGGAGGAGGTGGGTCAGTGGGGGTGTGCTTTGGGGGTTCATACTCTGTCCCTGGTGAGTGGTTGTCATATCTGTCGTGCCCTTCTGCCTTGATGTTGTGCCTCACTTGGGCCTAGAGCATTGAAGTCGGTTGTCTATGAACTGAGAGCCCTGAAACCATGAGCCAAAATTAACTTTTCTTCTTCTAATGTTCTTGGCAGGTCTTTTAATCATAGGGACGGAAAAGCCAGCGAAAACAGAGGGCAATGGAAAGCGTATTGGTGTGTATCTACAAAGCACAGCCATTGCACGAATCTGTTGCTCTGCTCATTCATTATTCTGGGTTCTACGTGGCGTTTTGCACCTTGCTTTCCCACTGATCAGTAACTCACTGACCTTCTCATTGCCACACTTTCCAGAGCACCTCAGCCCCCTTCTAACAGCTGTATCGAATTCTGTTGTATAGCTATACCAAATTTTATTTCTTCATTTTCTTATTGATTGACATAGATTGTTTGTGGTTCTGCATAAAAATACTTGATGTTCTCTGCCCATGTTTTTTTTTTCTCCTCTTTTGCAAATTCCTTGCTTGTCAACTAGTATATAAGCAACAGTATGCTGATTAAGAACTTCGTGTATGTCTTCCAGCTACTGTCCATTCCTCCCTGATGCTTGTAATCCTTTGCTTGACAAATGTTTTCAGGGGAGGGAGCAGCAGCAATGGCAGGAAAATGTTGAAATTTCCGGTGCATATTTTTTTCTGTAAGTGCCTATTCTAAGTCCCAAGGAAGAGAAGCACACTTTCAGAAAGAATTGGCCCTTCTTCTTCTTTGTCAAGAAGATCTAGGATAAACCTGAATATGGTAGCTCCCACAATTTAAGGTTTTATTCATAAGATAGGTCTGGATGTGTAGTGTTACAAGGAGGCAGTCGTGGGTAGATTTGTGGAATCACTGGACTCCTCCTGTCTTGCTGCTCCATATACACTCATAGCATGTACTTTTAGTCCTCAGGATTACAAAAGAGTGGCTGGAGGAGGTGGGTCAGTGGGGGCATGCCAGAGTTTCATCCATCACTCCAATGTTCCAGGCAGGGGAAAGTAGAAGGGTAAAGGATGAATGAAACATGTATCTGCTCCCTGTTGGCTTTTTCAGGAGCTTCCATAGCACCCCACATAACACTTCCTTTTATATCTCATTAGCCAGAAGTTGTCACATAGCTTATCTGTCCCTAGGCGCAGTACTGCTTTGAATAAAACTGGGGTTTGGTTAGTAAGGAATAAAGGAAGAGTTGATACAGGGTAGGAAGAGAGCATGTGATCTGACCCCTCGTTTGGATTTCTGTTGCTTTCTGAATGAGCAGTGAACCCTGGTGCAGCAGTTGGCCATGTGGAGACATATACTGGGCTCAAAGTTACTTTTGCCCATCTTCTCCTTGAAATTTCACCTGTTCCGTGTGCCATCTTTTCTGGGGAGTTAGGCAGCCCTGTCTGTTGGCTGAGTTCACATTAGCAAAGGAGCTGGGAATCCCTAACTTACATTCCAGCTCTGCCACCCATTGTCCTGCTTTCTCCTTCAAGGTCGTACACTCCTGCTGTGTTGAATCCCCTTTGTTGGGCTCACTGTGTCCTTTAACAAGTTTGAACACTTGCACAAGCAGCCCTTTCTGCCTGTAGTGTCCTCGTCCTCCTGCCTCCTCCATCCCTAGCATATTCTGCTCATCAGCGATCCCAGCTTGCACAGGGAATCTTTCCTAATGTGTTAGCATCACTGTCCTCTCCTGTAAGTTCACAAAGTCACCCAAGTGTGCTGCTTGACCTGTGTTTCCCCACTAGACTCCCAAAAGGAGGGTAGGACAATGAAACTACCAAACTCCTCCATCTGAAAGAAACTATCTTTGTTGAATGAATGAATGACAGCTTCACCACTTGGACCCAGATGGAGTAAGAAAGAATTTCCTTAGTGGGGAGATCTTTTGGGGATGGGAGCCCTTCACCCAGCCATGTGGCGAAAGTATCTCCTTACTTCCTCAAAGCTTAAAGCATGCCAGGAATTGCTGCTAAATTAAACCACCCAATGGCAGCTCTGTGGTCAAGACTGTCAAGGGAGAGGGTCTTGCTTTATGCAGCTGAATGGACTCAGGAGACACCATCAGCCACTTGAATAAAATGCTGGGCTTTCTCTAATGGTTTATTTTTGAATAGGAAAAGGTCCTTGGCGCTAATCCTGTTTGAATCCTGGAGCTCTGTTGAGCAGAAAGATGAGCCGGAGACCTCAAGTTACATTTGTTGTTGAAGTCTGACCAGACACTTGGTGTATGTGTGTCATGCATGACTTTGCTTAAGTAATTAACATTCCTGTCCAGGCTCCTTAAAAGGGTCTTGTGTTATAGAGCCCCTCAGAAAGCTGGTTTAAACCTTTGAACTCCCAGTCTTTCTGTTCATTGCCAATTGCCGATATGCTTAAGTTTCATTTTTCTAAAAAATACAAAAAGGATTAGATTTTCTAGAAGAAATGTTTATTATTAAGAGAACCAATCTTGGAAAGAAAGGTGATTTCGGAATGAAGAGAGTAAGTGTAGAAGTTGATATTAGAGAATATTTTGGGGAGAAATTCCCAAAATAAATTTTAAGTTAAGAAAAGAGAGAAATGACCATGAACATGACTTCAGCCCTCAAAATTTCAGGGTCTGTCATGAGGACAAGAAATTTGATGCACTGGAGGATTGAACTAGCCTTTTCTTTTCCTTCATCCCTTTCCTCTTTTCTCCTTTTACCCTTCTCCTTTTTGCCTTCCTTGTTCCCTCCTTTCCTTCCTTCCTTCATTCTTTTTTTTCTTTGGATTCCTGTTCAGCACCTTAAAGAATATAACCTCTGGGGCTGGAGTGGTGGCTCTGCAGTTGTGGCGCTTGCCTGGCATGTGTGGAGACGGGGTTTGAACCCCAGCACCACGTATGCAACAAAGTATCAGGGCAATGAAAACCAGATGAAAAACTAAATAAAATAAAATTGATTCTCCTCTCTCTCTGTCCCTCTCTATCTTAAAAAAGAATATAACCATATAACCTCTGTGAACAGGAGATAGACCTAACTTGTTAGGTCATCTTGAATAAATGTATAAAGGAATAAATGTTATGTTAATATGCCAAGAACTGGGAATACAGAGATAAAAGGTAGGATCCAGAAGAGAAAGTGACAGGTCGCTGCATTGTGGAGACATGAGTATCTAGGTGGAGATGCGAGGACTGGAGCTGCTAAGGAAGCTGGAGAGGATAGGCATGGACCCTGAACTGCAGAATGGGTGGGGGTGTGCAGAAAAGCCTCCAGGGGCTTGGTGACGATTTAACTGCATCACAAAAATGATCAGGGTCAATCAGATGAAGCGGTGGTGAGAAATGCCTTGGGCAGGACAGCACTTGAGCAAAGGCCTGGAGGCAAAAGCATCATGATGTGGGTTGTGTCTAAACTCCCTTCTGCATTGGAGAAGCCTGTGGCAGGAGTGAATGGGAGGTGATGGTGGGAGAGGTCAGTGGGGTCAAATGGTGGACAGCAAATTAAAGAAAGCAGGTTCTATCTGGATGCATAGGACACCTGGGTAGATTTTAAGCAGGTTGGTGACTGGTAGCTGAGTGAAAGGTGCCTTTAAAGCAAAATAGAAAACTTGGAAGCTATTTCAGGTACAGTGGCTCCGAAGACTCCATCAAGGTTGAAAGTAGGATGTTGACAGTCGAGATTGGGTTTGAGAGGTATTAGGACTTGGTGCTTGTTCAACTTAATTGACTAGATAGAAGATGGCGTGTTGTATACGAGACAATGGGTTCCTCAAGAATAGATGCCATGTGTTATCTTTATGTCCTTAATGCCTAGATCAGTATCTGGTTCCTAATAAGGTTAATTTTAGTAATGTTTATTTAATGAGTGCTCGATTATTTATAGTAGCTTACATGTCATATTTGTCATAGTATAATTTACCTCTTAAAACCAATCTTTCTTTTAGAAAAATAACTTTGATTTGAAGCTGAGTACATTGCTTTCCAGCCAAAATAAGCTACATTTCCCAGAATCCTTTACAGATCAATGTTATGATCACATGACAAAGCCCTAGCCATTGAGATCCAAGTATCACTATTCATTGGAACTTTAAGTGAGTCTTCTAAAAGAAAGGAAAAAGTACCTTCCACCTTCTCCTGTTCTCCTCTTCTTGTCTGATGTCTAGAATGCTGCACTATACCAGCATCCTTTTTTTTCTAGCTAGACGGACAGTAGGATAGAAGAAATTTATTTTTCTGACTACGCAGCCCCCATCAGTCCTAGATATACTTGAGTCAGGAACATTCTATTTTAGCTACCTATTTTAATTTTCTGGGTATGTATAACTGAGCCTAGTCCTGACTGGAGCACTTACAAAGAGTTTTCATGTACATAATCTCTTTTGGCCTGAACAGCAACCGCTAAGACCTCATGATCATTCTTATTTGACAGGTGAGGAAACTGAGACTCAGAGGCAGCATTTGATTTCCCTAAGGTCGGATAGCCATCTAAGCCTTCCAGCAAAGCTCAACACTCTCCTCCCATAACACATTTGCACGGCAAATGCTTATTAGACCTAGTTGCGCTGAACTGGGCTGTCTTCATATATCCACATAGGGGTGGTTTCATACTAAGAGTTCAGCATATTGTTGGCTTCTCTGAGAAAATGTTGTTAGGTCTGTGATGATTATGTCTATACTGAACACATACAGACTTTCCCCCCATGACGTTGTTCCCTAAATGGTATAGTACGACAACTATTTGCATAGCATTTACATTTATACCAAGGAGTATAAGTAGTTAGAAGTGATTTAAAGTGTGAGAGAATATGCATAGGTTATTTGCAAACACTTTGCTATTTTTTATAAGATTTGAGTGTCAATAGGTTTTAGTGTCTGCAGAGGGTCTTAGAATCATTTCCCCAAGGAAATTGAAGACCAAATATATTTGTGAATACTGTCATAGCAGTCTGAATTCAACAAACTGATCCCACCCATTTTTCATCTAATATTTATGAAAATCTTATTGTATGTCTGGTGCTATGCCAGGAGGAGAAGAAATGAAAATAAACCATATCACCTTCCCTAAAGTTGATTTTTGAGGGTTCTGAAGGAAGAATTTGTTTCCCTTCTTATTTCTGAGATAATAGTAGGCGAACGGGCCCACTCATCACTGTGCCTGAACTTAGTTGGGCTATTCAAAGAAAACCCATGACCTCAGCAGTACGGCCCTTAGACTGACCACCCAGGTGGTATAATTAGCAAATGTGGTTTGATTTAAGCTGTGATTCTTTGTTTCTGCGTGTGGACTGGCACATTTCACCTACCGTGTCTGAGCACCTGGCTAAAGGGCTAGAGGCATGAGCTGAAGGTTTGGGCAAATTTTTGAAATTGTGGATGAGTTTCTAAGTTGAACCTTAAAAGGCTCAGAAGTTGAAAACCTCAGAAAGGGGTTCATTAGGGGTTAGTATTAACTTTCTCTCTGACCTTATGAGCCAACAGGTTCGGAAAATAGAAAGTTCTAATGTTAACTACTGATATTATTTGTTGAGCACTTTTAAATACACCATACTTTACATACCAACAATTATTTAATTCTAACAATTTCACAAAGTATTAGTACCTCTGTTTTATAGTCGAAGAAACTGAAGTTTGAAGTTAAGAAATTTGCCCAGAGTTAATATAGAGGTCCTGGGATCAAATCTAGCTTTGTATTCCAGAGTTCTCCGCTAAACCTGCCTCCTCTGGTAATCTCGGATGCACACACTCAAAATCTGTCCCCACTGGGACAGGCGGTCAGACCATCCGGCTCCTCAGCACTTGCTTGCTCATGGCAAGAGTGCCCAGTTGTCATGGATAGTGTTGTCATTGGAGGCTTCAGCAATAATGTTCTTGTGTCTGACTTTTTCTCAGACATTACATTTGTTTAGGAAAGTACCCAACTGTTAACGTATCATAGCACTCTACAAGTTTACAAGATTTTTTTTAAAGGAAGAAAAGTCAAACCTTGAGTTATTGAAAGTCCATAAAGGCAATGAAAGAACTTTTTCTACTGGAGGCTTGCGTGGTTACATGTCACAGCCTTTGATAGTTGTGTTTGGAGATATTATTTATTCTATTATACAGCTTTATGGTTTGGATGCGAGATGTCCCCCAATAGCTTATATATGCAGCAATGTAAGAAGGCTTAGAGGAGAAATGATTGAGTTATGAGAATCTTAGCCAAATCAGTGAATTAATCCCCTGGTAGGGATTAACTGGGTGGTAACTGAAGGCAGGTAGGGTGTGGTTGGAGAAGGTGGATCCCTGGGGAATACCTTTGGAGTATATGTTTTGTATCTGATCAGTGGAGCCCCCTGCCCCCCGCCATCTCTCCACTTCCTTGTAATGTCCTGAGCTTCTTTCCTCTACCACACTCTTCCAACATGATGTTCTGTGTCACTTGGAGCCATGCAAATGGAGCCAGCCTTCTACGGACTGAGACCCCTGAAACCATGAGCCCCCGATAACATTTTCCTCTTAAAATTGTTCTTGACTTTGGTCACTACAACAAAAAGTCTATTAAGACAATAGCTATCCCTTATTCTGTATAGCTTTAGACTTCTCCTTCCTGGGTTTAGGGGCTCAGGCTTATGGAGATTGGTGACATATTAAAACAAATGGTCCCTTTTAGGAAACCATTAGTTGACAAAAATAACAAATTAAACTTGAGGAGATCTTGAAGTGATCCTGAGAGGCAGTGATTAAAGCAATGAGTACCACAGAGACCTTGGTATCAAATAGGCCTGAATTCTAACTCTGCTCTTCTTCCAACCATGTAACCTTGGCAGATCACTAAACCCATCTGAGCTTAAGTTGATGCCTCTTTAAAGTGGGGATATGAACTATCATGATAGGAAGTGCCCAGGATTGTTAGGAGGGTTAAATTCCACGTTCCAGTTTGAACACAGTGACCGACACAGCAGACGCGAAATACCTGTCATTAGTGATCCTTATCATTCTGATCTTCATGCTCTATCATGTAATGGCTTGGATGCGGTTAAGCCCCACTAGCTGCTTTGGGAGTTGTCAAACAGGTAGACAGGTGTAAAATACTGAGGTGAGGGGAGATGCAGCTCTGTGGATTCAGTTGCTTAGAACTGTCAGAGCAACAGCAGGAATCCCCTTCACTGACCGCCAGCTGTGCATGTCAAAAGGCTCCCCACCTCTTGCGTGCAGCTCAGAGGGCTGGCTGCAGGGCACACCCCAACTTGGAGTGTTGACATAGTCACCACCGTGGCTTTTTATGAGAACAATCACTTCTACTCTGAAGTGTTTGATTTTTGCACAGGAATAGATAGATGCCAAGGACTATATAGTTTCCTGCTGGGTAATCTGGTATGAGAGGTATGGTCTGGCTGAAGTCTTCAAAAAGTCTGAGTTGAGTTTTTAGATCAGAAGAAAATAAGAAAAGGTTGAATGAGGTTCTTATTGAGGTTGTGCCAGATCCTGTGCCCCCAATTCTCATTCATGCCTTAATGTGACAGTTCTCTCCCATTTCAACCAAACAGTCCTCATTTAGACTCTCTGGGTTTTTTGTTGTTATTATTTGTCTTTTACTGTAATGAGTTATTTTTTCTGTTTGATTGACTGCCTTTGGAAACCTCCAAGGTGAGAAATAAGACACTGTTCAGGTTAGTCAACCTTTAGTTTACCCCTTTTAGTGGAGGGAATTGGTATTGCATATGGTGGGATTGATCTTCTTCACTGGAAAATGACCAAGCATTAATTACACTAGCTGGTTGGTAAAGTTCTTCTCTCAAATCAGTCTGTGCTGGAGGAGATGGTCTTTTTGGAATCTTGTTTCACAATGACCTTTGTTTTCCCTCCTTGATAGGATCATCATTTCCTTTTGATTGACTGGATTCTCTAAAACTCTATGAGATGTAGTTATTTGACCCTATCAGGTTTGGAATATTCAGAAATTAGATCCAATCCCATTGAATTCCTGTAAATAAAGGGCTTAGGAGGGTTCTGGGCACATGGTAAGCACTCAATAAGTGTTACCAATTGTGGCAATGTTTGTTGTTATTCCATTGTTTTATGAACCTGGTAGATAGGTTATTTATGTTCTCTATCCAGATGTGGGAATAAGAAGTTTCCATTCCTTATTGCAAAAATGGTATCATAAAGAACTCAGTTTGGGGGGGGGGATTCCTGGGTAAGACGGAAGGTAATTATTATAGATCCTATCATGCAGAAGACAATGGATATAGTTCTTTCCTATATCCTTCATCCCATCACCACCATCAATCTGTTCTTTTTACTTCTATATTTCTAGTTCTTCATAGAGTACCAGGCACATGGAAAAAGTTTAGTTAGCAGTGACCTGGCCTACTCCTTATCTGCTATTTATTATTTGTGTTACTCTATCACTGAACTCAGTAAAGAAAATCAGTTTTTCCCTCTGGGCCTTGGCTCCTTCATTCATTACCTAAGAGGCAGTTGGAATGTGGGATCTCCTGAGTCTGCCTGGCTCTGACACTTTTGACCCCCTGTGACCTTTGGGTGCTGTGCACTGGCGGTCTGCTATACACTGGAAGTGCAAACGTTCATGTGAAGGAGGAGGATAGATTTCCATGAATTTTTTTTTTTTATCTTGGGAAAGGAATTAGGCAGAAATTTGTTTAGGAAGTTCCTCTTAGTACTGCATAAATTCCTCATTACGTCTTGTATTCTTTAAATTAGTAGGAACAGACCTATATGTCCCTGTGTGTGTCTGCATACTTCTGCATCTGTTTATAATTTACAGGTAGATGGCAGGATTTTTTTTTTCTGACAGTTCTAAGAAGGTTAAATAATGACATCTGACATAGTAATTCACTTTTAGGAATTTGTTCTAGAGAAATAGACTAGAATGTAGATAACAATATATAAAGTTATTAGTAATGATCTTATCCACATTGTTAAGAAGTGCATAAAATGGGGCTGGAGCCGTGGCTTGGCAGTACGGCTCTTGCCTGGCATGCGTGAGTACATGGGTTCAAACCCCAGCACCAAGTACAGACTAAGTGTCAGAGCAACGAAGGCCATGTGAAAAAACTCAATAAAAATTTATTCTCTCTTATAAAAGTAGAAGAAGTAATCCCAATTGATGATTATGTCTATTTCTGGATTATGAAATATTTTTATTCTCTTACATTTCTCTAAGGTATTTTTGCAATCAGTTTTATTTATTTTAAGAGAGAAGGACAGTGAGAGAGAGAGGGAGAGATAGAATCAATTTTTGTTGAGTTTTTTCACATTGCTTTCGTTGCTCTGACACTTAGATGTATGCGTAGGTGCTGAGTTTTGAACCCATGTACTCGCGCATCCCAGGCAAGTGCTGTAACCACTAAGCCACCGCTCCAGCCACTACTTTTTATGAGAAAAATATTTTAAAATTTAAACCTTATCTAAAATATAGATTTTCCAGTAATGAACATTAAAACTTTCAGGACCAATTCTTTGGTTCATGGGAAATACCACTACAAAAAAGATAGAGATACATTGAAGTATTTGCCCCCAAGTTTATTGTACACACCCATTAGTTTCATGCTTGGAAGCAGGACTTTCTCTGAAAGGTTCTGATTGTGGAAACTGTTGGACTCCGTGGCTAGGATCCATGTTTGTGGCACTGTGATTTTGGGTGGAAAGAGGTCACAGTGCAAACCTTCTTGGTGATGACCATCGCAGCACTGCTCACAGAGTATCCAAGTCTGCAGGAATCCACTCAAGTCATAGTTCAGTGTTTACCAAATATGAAGCAGAACCCAGAAAATAATAAGATGAATGAATTTTTTGATGGGGGTTGTGAAGCAGATACTTCCTTGATATGCTATCATTGTAGTGTTAGCAGAGAACCTTTCGTGTCACTTCACTCCAAATCCCGAATTCTCTCAGCCACAGGGGTGAGGGGTGGGGAGAAATTCTGTTTGGGATTATCCAGGCTGCGGTGGCTGCCCCACTTTCTGGTTGCGTATCCTGCACAATTCGCTCATCCACTCAGGAAATGTTTACCGAGCTGCTGCTGCTTATGACCATGCTAACCGATTATGGCACTGGGTCCCCTGAGCAGCTGCTTCTTACCAGACTCGGCCAAGTGCTGGATATAAATGATGACCAAGATGCTCTCCTGAAGTTTAATGTCCCAAGGGACAAGGCAGACGCAGACAAGTTATTGCATTTCTTTGCAATCCTGTTCTCTTTGCCTTTCCCTTAAATTCTGCTTTTCCTCATGGTTGATTCCAGGCTCTCTTATCTCACATCCCATAATCTCACTTGAGAGTTTCACTCTCCAGCATCAGTTCAGGTACTACTGGTGGAGTCATCGCTCCCAACCTGGGAGGTCATTCTGAGTTGCCGACAGATACTTCATTTGTCAGCTACAGCTTCCCTTGGGAATCCTAACAGCCAGCTCAAAGTTGGCGTGACATCACCAAAACTGAGTTTGGTGTCATCAGCACCCCTACCCCATACCCCCAAAGCAGCCTCTCTTCCGTGTCGCTTGTCTCTGTGACGACCCTGTTGTCCGTCCAGTGTTTCCACTCCTCCACTTCCTTTCCTGCCTGCCACACTGATGACCATTCAACTGGTTCCCTTCCCTGTGTAGGTGTTGCTCATCTTGGTTCCCCCTCTTCACCTGGCCCCTGCTTTCCCTTCAGGTTCCCCTGTCCCCAGGCTTGCTTCCCTCCTGTCATCTCCTCACATTTGGACAGAATGATCTTCCTGGAGTGGGACTTGGATCACGTCCTTCCTCTGCATGGAACCTCCTGCCTGGCTGCCACGGCCTGCTGAGGAGCATCTCACATCTGCCACCTGGTTCTGCCCACTCCTCAATCTCATTGCCCACTGCCATTCCCTCAAATCACAAAACTTCAGCTAAATGACTTCCTTTCTTTTCTTTTCATATCATATTCACTTTTTCTCATTACCTTTTATCTTGACTCTTGCTGATACCTTTGTCAGGAATGTTCTCTCTCACAGCTTCCTTCCCCAGCGGTCCCTCATTTATCTGGACCTCACTATTTCATTCTTTAGCTCTGGAGTCACGTGTCACTTCCTCTCAGGAGATCGTCCCCATGTTTCATTTGGGGACTCTTGCTTCCTGTTCCCCTGGACCCCCATCCCTCTCCAACATCACAGTTAGGACACTGGGAGGGCAGGGGCCTTTGTGTCTGTTTCTAGAATCTAATCCAATAATAAATGCATGCAGGTACCCAGTGTGTACTGATTAAAAAATGAGTAGCTTTTGTTTCTGCAGATCACATTAATCTGGGCTCTAGATAAACTTACAATAATAATAATGTAGCAATTGTTTTCTTGGTTCTTTCTGGATGTGCTTTTAGGCAGTTCTTCAACCTCCCTGGCATACTGACCCCAGGGTGTCTACTCCCCTCATCTCTAGACACTGCCTGGATGTGCCTGAACTCTTAATTCAGCCACCTCTTAAAAATCACATACCAGGGGCTACAGCGGTGGCTTGGCGGTTACGGCGTTTGCCTGGCATGTGCCAGTACACAGGTTTGAACCCCAGCACCACATACATAATGAGGTGTCAGAGCAACAAAAGCCACATGACAAACTAAATAAAAATTGATTCTCTGCATGTGTGTGTGTCTCTCTCTCTCACTGTCCCTCTTTCTTAAAAAAAATCAATCAATCAATCACATACCAGATAAAAATAAACACAAATGGGGGGCTTCGGTGTGAAGTTGTGATTCCACGGTGGGTGATGTCTCAATAAGAATGACGACTAACATTGTGCTTCTTTCCTGCTAGGTACCTTCAAACTGCTTTACCCAAAATAATTTGACACTTTTAATAAATCTGTGAGACAAATATGATTTTCCCATTACACAGTGGAGAAAGCTGAGGTTCGGAGAAGTTAACTAGCCAGCATCTGGGCTCAGAGCTGGGAGCCCTGGAACCAACTTGAGTGTATTTATTTATTTAGTTAGTTAGTTATTGGGAATTAAACCCAGGGGCTTTTACCACTGAGCGACACCCTTAGCCCTTTTTATTTTTTATGTTTAGACAGAATCTCACTTAGTTGCTGAGGCTGGCCCTGAACTTGCCATCCTCCTGTGTCAGGCTCCTGAGTCGTTGGGATTATAGGTGTGCACTCCCATGCCCGGCTTCAGCTTGGGCAGTCTGTCCAATTCCAGGGCCCACATTCTTGCTGCCTCCCTGGCTGTGCACGAAGAACTCTTAGTTCTAGTTCTCCAAAGCAGAAGCTGGGTCTGTGGCCAGTAAGGCATCCCCTATGGTGAGTGTGGCCTTCCTCCCCACTTACCCAGGACCCAGAGAATCCCGACGGGGTCAGTCCTTGTCATGAGGCTCTGGTCTTCTTTCTGGCATTGATTTTTTTTTTTTAAGAGAGGGACAGTGAGAGGTGAGAGAGAGACAGAGAGAGAGAGAGAGAGAGAGAGAATCAACTTTAGTTTTTCATGTGGCTTTTGTTGCTCTGACACTTCATTGTGTTTGTGGTGCTGGGGTTTGAACCCATGTCCTCACGCATGCCAGGCAAGCACTGTAACTGCTGAGCCACCGCTCCAGCCCCTCTGGCATAGATGTTTTTTTCTTAATGAAAGGCCACACAGCATAGTAGTTAACAAGTGGACTGAATTCAGCCTCTCTGTGCTTAAGCCAGAGAGGTATATTGCCTTGGACAAGTGATTTGAGCCTCTGTCTTCCACCTTTCCATCTATACAATGAGGGTAATAATATGACACAGCCCATATGCTAATAAGGATGAAAGGAACTAACCATATAACACACTGAAAACACGGCTGGGCTCAGAATAAGCGCTACGTTTACCCCAATATTTTTGTAATTTAAAATAATCTCATTAATATTTCCTGAATCTTGTATTAGGGTGCTTTGACTCTTAAGTACAGGGTAGCTGGACTACTGAGCGAGATGTAGAAATCTACCAGTTCCTCTATCATCTCATTATAGTCCCCCCACACCCCTCCAGGAAGATAAAAATAAATCATCTGCAAAACCTCACTTGAAGGCTTTCATAAATCTCATAAAAGTTGGGCCAAGTTGCAAGCTCGCTGCTCAGATTAGTTGAAAGCCCTTCTCAGAGAACGTTGTTATGGGAGCTTCTAAAGGGAGGCCGGGAGGGCGGGTGGGGTCTGGCGGTGTGTGTGTGGTCACTGGAATCGTGCTCTGTCTACCTGAGGGGTGTGAGGAGGAGAAGCTGGCTCGTGTTCAAGGAAAGTCAGTAGCTGGCCAAGCCGTTGTCCTCAGTCCCGCTGGCGCCAACAGCTGGGAAGTCATGCTCTGGGGCCAGTGGGTTCTCAGTTCTCATGGTCCATCCTCCGTTCCCGGATCAAACCCTCCTGTCTGCTATGCATTCTTCTACTCTTCTAGAATTTCTCATCTATATCAGTAAAAGTCGATCCTATCTGTCTCAGGTCACAATTAAAGGTCATTCCTTCTCAAAGCTCCTGAACTGACTGAATTTCCCTGTGTGCACTGTGCCTGCTTCTCATGCCTCTTTTCACTTTTGGTCTTTAGTCCACTAATACAGAATTTCCCATGTGTCCTGGGCTCTCAAATACTTATATTTTTTCCACATTCATCCTTTCATTTAACTCTTTGAGCAGTCTTGCTGTTGAGGAACCAAGCAAGGCTCAGAGAGGTTAAGTGATTTGCCAAAAGACACAAGCCAAGTCAGACTCCAACTTTGTTGCTTTTTCTGTCTCTACCCCAGGCTCCCTCCTTGAAATCAGGTGTCATGCCTTGCTCAAATTTCTATCTCCCTGCAGTGTCTAGTACAGCTTTAACTTCAACAAATTTCTTTGTTCTTTCAACTTATGTTTATTGAACTGATGAAATGTTAGTGAGGTCTTGTTCACTGGCTGTTAAACAAACATAGATTCTGTAGAAGAAGGAAAGATGCTGATGTGGTGGTGACATTTTTGTTTTACTTAGTAAAGTAGGTTCCATTGGGTTCACAAATGGATGTGAACCAGTAAAGACCGTGGTAAGCTAAGTTAAGGAGGTTGGGCATCATCTGCTGAGGACTGGTAGAGTTCTTGCCAACCGCATTATCACTGTCCAATGGAAGTGACCACAACTTTTTGGACATGGGTCTTGTATTGTAAGATTTTCAATTTTTTTTCAAGAAAACCTGGAAATCCAGACTTATTTATAACATTTCCTTATAACCAGTGTTGGCAACTACTTCAGGTTTTTAAAAGATGGAACAGCTAAAGAACAGATTGTTACCCCACATCACCTTGAGGTACTGAGTTCTGTGCTGGTCCCTCAGTGTCCATGCTACCAAGGCAGGGAGCTCCTGTTCTTCCTTCTCTACGAGGGCCCTGAGCAGATCCCTGTGCTGACTGGCTTTGTAGCAATGGCTGCAGCTCCTTAACCCCTGACCGCCTGACTTGTCTCACTTTCCCTCCCTGTTGTGAGCGGGGGTGACTGTCCTGTCTCCTCCCTAGGCAGAGATCCCTGACACTAGATCTTACTCTCTAATTTAGCTTGCTGTCTTTATTGTGATGAATGAGGGGGAACAGATGACTTGCAGAGATCACTGGGCCGGAGATCAAACGCTCCCCCTGGGCTGCCCAGAGCATATTTATGACTTCGCTGTCTTGGAGGCCCCACCCATGATGATGTGGTGCCTGCAGAGAGTGAACTTCTACCCCTCGATACCTCCAACCTGTCCCAGAGGGAAAAATAGAGATTCAGAAAGGAGCTACTGCAGATCTCCCAAAGCAGAATCTATGACAACCCATTTGGAATTTTTCTCTTGAACTTTATAATTTGGTGACTACACATTAATCACAACACTTATTTGAAATCTTAATGGAGATGCTTATGTTGAGTGACTCTTGTGTCACTGAATCATATGGTTTCCCATACTGGGGCATGGAGTTACCTGAAATATGATTTGAAGATCATCAGCAAAAGGCTTGCAGGGTGTTTGCTAAGAATATCAATTACCCTTGATCTGGAGCCCGGGCTCTAGGAATGTGCATTTTAATAAGAACCTCAGGAATCTGGTACATGTGAAGATTAGGACCCTGTGACTGATGGTAGTAATGATATTAACGAACACAGAACCCATGGGGTCTAGGTACTATATATTTTTTTTCTTAATTTTTGGAATAGATATCACTATTCCTAACTGGTATTTTGATGCCACATGAACTTTTCTTTTTTCAATTTTCAAAGTTTGGTGTTTAACTTTTATATAGAACTCTTGTGTTTAAGGAATCCACTAAATTCAACTTCATCGACATTGTTGCTTAAGCAATGGCTAAAATTAAATAAAAATAATGAATCAATTTGGAGGGAAAAATTACATAAATCACACTTTTGGTAATAAAACCTGTGGTGGTAGAGTGTGAATAACTAAGTTTGGGAAACCTTGAGATGAGTGGAAAAGCTCTGTACTGAGCCCGAAGACTTGGACTTGAGTCTGGAACTAAATCCTCACTAGCTATGTGTTCTTGAGCTGAGCCTGAGCCTGAGCTTCTTTCTCAGCAAAATAAAACCAGCCTCACTAGACTGTGACAAAAAGCTTATGAGGAAACATAAACAAAGGAGCACAGAGGTGGTCCAAATATTATTGAATGTGAACATTATTTCGATCTTTCTTAAATGCTAATTGAATATACATGATTAACATAGGCCTTACATGGATCTTTCCTAAAATGTGTTAGGAATGTAAACTCTTATTTTCTTGTGGCTTTTGCAGCGCTCTGTCTTCACTACATTTACTGAATGGTATAAGGGGAGAACACTGAACTGAGAGTTTCAAGATTTGGGTTCTAGTTCCAGCTCTGCCTCTGGATATCTCTGTGACCTCCAGTATGTCTAATTCTGCCTCCGTTTTATAATCTGTAAAATGAGTTGGCACTAAAAGATCAACAAGGCCTCTCCCAACACCAGCATTCTGCTTGGATCAGAGCTATTCCTTTATTATCTACAATAAACGGAGGACTCGTAGAGTGCATGTTTAATATCATTTTAGTTCAGAAGATGATTTGCCAGAAGTGCTCTACAGTGGCCCGACTTGCTGGTGTCATTTTCTCATGTTCCTTTGGAGGTAATGAACAGTAAGAGTAAATGACTGGCAGAAAGAGAGAAAGAAAGATACTGGAACAAGGAATTTGGAATCTCAAGCTAGAAATACCCCCCAAAGGAATAAAAGCTGATGGTATTTTTACAGTACTGTAGTTTGACAGTACCATATATCTTGTAATGGAATCATGCTAGCATTGGACTAGAGAGCAATATGTAATTAGATTATGTCTACCTGTTTCTTCCTGCTTTAGAAATACCAATGAGATATGGATGTTTTTAACTTGGAAAATCTTTGGTCTTCAAAAAAAAAATGTGAATGAATAGCTAAGATCATCTAATTAGCTGCCAGGATAGCCCTGTGAAATTGATTTTTCTTTTGGGTCAGCTGTCTCCCAGTTAAGCAGTTATGCAGAAATTTTTCTTTCTTGGGTCTGGAAGTATAAAATAGAAAAATCATGGCATAGGGAAATTGCTGAACACACACGAAGTGGTGCCACAGCGTCCCCACCCTGTGCCAAAGCAAATTTCTGAGCGTTATGTAATTTCTCCCTGGCTGTGAGATCCCACGATCCTGTCGGGTTGATGTGGTTCAATCTGCTGCAGCCGTGTTCCATTAGGCCCTTCCTTGTTGGGTGACATTTTGTGAGCCACCTGTGAGTGGGGTTGAAGAGAGACGCTCCCATTTGCTCAGCCCATGTCCTATGTCACGCCTTGTTCCAAAATTCACAAGAGTGATTGCTAAAACAGACAGCATTTCTTGGCCCAAGAGCAAATCACGACTTGCGAGGATGTGTTCGTTCATTTGGAAACTATTTTTGATCATTCACTGGGCTAATAGCTCTGTGGGGAATTTGAAAATAAAAATGCATTTTTTAATGGTTTCCAAAATAAAATATATGGTAGAGCTTTTGCCTGCCATATATTTACAGTTTTTCAGAGAGGCAAGACAGGCATTTGTAGATTAAATAACAACACATACAAACACTAGGTACCCATGCAATGCAGTGGTGCTAGAATGGAAAGAAGGTAATGCCCTGAAATGTGAGTGTGAGTTCCGGTGGGGTGACCTTGTCTAATTCTTAATTCCCCTCTGTTTCTAATGAAGTAACTAAAGCACATGCGTGTGTACGCACACACACATGCAGAGACAGGCAGGCAGACACGAGATCAGCCCAAGCAAACAGCCAGGGAGGACTTAACTGAGGCTTGAATATATGTCTAATGCCCGTTGCAAGCTGTTTCTATGTGTTTAGCATGAAATTAATAGTTTCTAAAAACCATCAATGTACAGAGGGGGGAAGTCCTCCTTTTAAAACCCAAATTCCAGTAGCACTGCAGCAAATGCATGATAGTCAGACACAATTTGACTTAATGAATCCAGTGCACGTCTCTCTAGCCCAACAATTTTCTACTAGCTAGATATATGTGATTGTTAAACTGTGGTACTATGAGATATCAGCTTACCACCATCTGAGAGGAATTTCTAGTGTGAGGAGACTGCAGCTCCCTGGTTTCTCAGTGTCTTCGTTTTTCACCTTTATTTTGTCAGCTCTTTGGCTTACTGTTCATTAGCACCTTCAAAGGGTGTAAGAAAATGACAGTAGTGAGTTGATGGCAGCTCTGGAAAATTGTGTGTCTTCACCGAATCTCCCTGTCAGTAAATTGGACAAGATAATAGTACTGACCTCATTGGATTAGCCTAAAAACCAAACATGCTCGTGAGGCTTGGAACAGCACCAAGAACAAAGCAAGACCCAGCTTTCTCCAGTTCTCTTCTGCAGGGCTCCATCATCTCTGTTAGTCAGCTTTGTGTCACTGCAACAAAATACCTGCGGCAACTATGTTAATATTAAACAATGGTTTATTTAGCTCATGGTTTGGGAGGTCCAAGTGCAAGCTCAGGTGACTCGACTAGTTTGGACCTCTGGTGAGGGCTCCAGATGGCAATGGCAGGAGAGTGTGTTGGAGCAAGCAGTCCATCTCAAGCCAGAAGTGGAGGACCACCAAGAAACTGAAGTCCGAAATTTCTCTTCAAGGGCAGGCCCTCAATGACCTAAGGTCCTCCCACTAGTCTCCATCTCTTAAAGGCCCACTGCACTCCCCATACTGCCACCCTGGGAACCAAGCCTTTCCGTATGGACCACTGGGGGACTCTTGAATTATGGCCAACCACAGCAGCTGCTGTCATCGCCATCCCAATGTGGCTCTGCTTTGCTTATGTCTGCTTCTGACACACTCCCCTGAGGCTGCATAGTTGTGTTATGCATACCTAGACCAAAAGTTTTCACTGTAGAAAGAAAATATTTAGATCTTCTTTTCCATATCTTAGATCTTATTAAGAGTGCTCAAGTTCGGGCTGGAGTAGTGGCTCGGTGCTTATGGCACCAGCCTGGCATGTGCGAGTACACAGGTTCAAATCCCAGCACCATGTACACAATGAAGTGCTTGAGCAACGACAGTCACATGAAAAACTGAATAAAATTGATTCTTTCTCTTTCTCACTGTCCCTCTCTCTTTAAAAAAAAAAAAAAGTGCTTAAGTTCAACCTCCCAAGAAACCACCAGTTTTGTTGACTGCAACTGGATGTATTTGCATAGCAGTTAGCATTGGGAGTGCCAACTGCCAGTCATCATTATGGGATCATCATTTGACATGAGAACATGGAGGCCTGCAGAAGCTATTTATCCATTCATGGTGGACGCATATTATAGATTATTAGTAGTCTAAGATTAGAAACCAGGAATTGTGACTTAATCTTTTATTTTTACATCCATGGAGGGGATGAGGAAAATAAGCAGTCAGTCCATGTTATCTATGAAGCAGTTGATCAGTTAGATGTTTCTTAAATGAGTTTTTCAGGATATTATTTGAAACCTTTGTCTTCCTGGCCAAGAATCTCATGTAATAATAAAATCATGCTGATTAAGATAATGGAATAATAAAGTCATATTAATATAGACCAGTGAACTGTGTGTAGTAGATAATTTATGATTCAAGAATAATTACATTTTTATTGGGCAGCAACTGTGTGCCAGATCATTTATGTACTTTTCTGTTGAGTTAATATGGGCAGAGATCACATTTATTTTGTAGATTATTCTGTGCGTAATTCCCAAATATACTGACTCACATGGTAGACACTCCATAAATAATTGTAAGATGTTATAATTTTATTAGAACATTATGTTTTATAATACTAAAAGTTGGTATCATCTTATGACCTAGAAATTTTACTTCTGGGTATCTAAAGCAAAGAAATTCTCATATGGTTTCATAAGGGAATATGCATGTATGTTGCTTAGAGCACTGTGGGTGGTATCTGGGGATTGAAGATAATCTAGATGTCCTTGTGTATTAGTCAGGGATCTCCAGAGAGGCAGAATCAATAGGATATGTATACATACAGAAAGAGATTTATTACAAGGAATTGGCTCATACAGTTATGGAGGCTGGCAAATCTAAAATCTGCAGGATGAGCTGGCAGGCTGGAGACCAAGGAACAAGCAAAGTTATCTGCTGGCAGGTTTCCCTCTTGTTCTAGGGAATCATGTGTTCTCTTCATCTCTTCAACTGATTGGATGAGGACCACCCACATTATAGAGGGCAGTTCTCTTTACTCAAAATCTACCCATTTGAAATGTATATCTCATCCAGAAACATCCTCACAAAAACATTGAGCCCTTTGGTCCATCCAGATTGACACATACAGTTAACCATCACACTATTCCTGCAAGATTATATTGATAAAATTTAATGGCTATAGATCAAATAAGTGTCCCAAGAGGAAAGAGATGGTATGCTCAAAAGAGTTCAACAGAAGAGAATTCAATGAAGGTACTACTTTCAGTAGTGGGCAAGGTTAAGGAATCAGCAGGGATAAAAAGTGGGGGTAGTAACTAGACCTGAAGGATAAGGGGTGAGAATGATGTGATTGGAGCCCAGCTGGACTGGAGACATAAAAGAGGCATGTTCAAGCAGAAGCAGCGGCCATGAGGGAGTGGACCTACTGCTGAATTCTCAGGAAGGCAGGGAGGGAGAGAAGGATGGAAGGAGGGATGGTGGCAACATAAACTTGCCCTCTCTTGCTTCCCATCCTCAGTCTCTTGATGGTATCTCTCATTGCTTAAACACAACCAGCAGCCTGTGTTCAGGCAGCTCTGGGTAATGTGTCTGTAGAGATCATGCTCATGGGCATGATCTGGACAAAGAACGAACAAAAGGTCAAAGAACAACGTCATCAACAAAAACCCAGTATAAACATCATGCAGAAGTTAGAAGGAAGCAATAAATATACTCTGAATCTGAAAATATAGTGCTAGATAAAAAGGTAAGAAATAGAAAAAAGATCTAAAGATTTTCCACCTATGAAAATAAATTACAGTCAGAAGACAGCAATGCACATTAGCAAGAGCATTTAGGAGCAAAAGCATACACATCCAACTCAGTGGAATGGCTGCAATGGGAGGGCGATGTGGATTAAAGAGAAAAAGTGGAAAAATAAAGGGGAGAGGTCTTCCATGGGCCCATGATGACAACACGCTGTGAAAACAGCAGTGTTTAGCTGGACCCTGTAGCAAAATCTAACTTTAAAAAAGAAAGAAAAGACGTGGTACTAGTGTTCTGCTGTGTGCAGGAGGCAGCTAAGGCCTGAGGGGTTTGAGGAGGCAGCCACAGGCTGCGAAGGTGGTGGGACAGGGTTGGAGGAAAATCCAGCATCTTTCGCCTCGGTTACGCTGCCAAGGCTTCTCATTGAGACGTTTGAATCCAGTGAATCCAGGCCTGTGTCATTTCCCTGTTCTTTCCTGGTGACCAAGGAAGAACTTCAAATGCTCACACCTCACTCTCCGAGGCTAGGGACTGACTTTAGAAAAGTACTTCCATCGACCTTACCTACAATTAGCCAAAGCTCCTGAATATGCCATTGTTACCGGGCAAGGTCAGCGTCAGACCTCAGCTTTCAACCCATTTCCCTACTGTCGTCGGTTACCAGGTGTCTCACTTGCTTCCCTTTAAGCTTAGAAAATGGGACTAGGTTTGGCCAGAGCGGGATACAGATGGGCTCAGCTGCCTGGCCTGCCCACAAATACAAT
Organism: Aplodontia rufa; assembly: GCA_004027875.1. Taxonomy (NCBI): domain Eukaryota; kingdom Metazoa; phylum Chordata; class Mammalia; order Rodentia; family Aplodontiidae; genus Aplodontia; species Aplodontia rufa. The sequence continues at coordinate 41,430 of PVKS010001768.1, forward strand.
CCTCCCCACTATCCAGCTCCCAGGGCAGGTTTTCAGGTGACAGCAGTGATGGGAATTGCCACAAAATCTGTAGTGATCAGGCCAGCTGATCAGGAGCACAGGTAAAGCTTGGTCTCTTGGAATTAAAAGAAAAAAAAAATTACACATTTGTTTAGATCCCTCTTGCTGTCAGTTGAGAGGAACCCGAAACTCTTTGTTGTAATTAAGAACAATAGTAGCACAGGTGGAAAATCCCTAATGCAAAACTCTTAAATTCAAATCCTTAACTTTATGACCACCAACACAACAACATGTATGGAACGTCCCACACCTGATCTCATATTACATGTCATGGATAAAACACAGGTGCATGGCCAGGGTGGGGGTGCACACCTGTGATCCCAGCAACTCTGGAGGCTGAGGCAGGAGGATCTCAAGATCCAGACCTGCCTTGGCATTTTAGTGAGGCCCTGTCTCAAAAACCAAAATGAAACAAAACAACAAACAAACAAAAAAAGTGCTGGGGATGTGGCAAGATAATTCATATATATGCATATATTCCAAAATTTAAAATCTGAAACAGTTCTGGTTTCAAGCACTTCTGATGAGGGCTCCTCAACCTATACCAGTAAAAATCTACTCCTACCACTCCTCTACCGACTCTAGATGAGGTGCACAGCCTGATGGTGGAAACACAGGGTCTTATTTCATCCTCAGGATCACAGCCCAGTCAGCTAAGCACATAGGTCAGCTAAGACCCAGCAGGCTGACACAAGGCCCAAGTCTCCCTGCAGCTGCCCTTCCTCACAGGGGTCTGCCCCAAGGCCAGCAGCCTCTGTCCTGAGACAGGGTGGAGGTGAGACTGTGGGGTAGTAAAAGCCCAGAGAAGGTTAAGCTTCCCAGGTGGGATAAGCCATACTTCCCTAAAGCCCGGATTGGGGCTTGTCTGAGGTGGGGCTTTCTGAATGGGGTTGTTTCTGTGCTTTCCAGCTACTCAGGAGGCTGAGGCAGGACAATTGCAAGTTTGAGGTCAGCCTCAGTAGCAAGACCCTGTCTCAAATAAAAAATAAAAAGGAGTGGGAATGTAGATTGCTGCAAATGCACGTCTGGGTTCAATTCCCAGTACCAACAAAACAAAACCCTTTGTGCTTTGTTCTAGTACTGTGCGGTCACTGCCTCTCTTGCTTGACACTTCTCTTGATTTTTCTCTTTGTTAGGATATTTTGTCTTACTGGCAAATAAAACTAAAACAAAAAAACCCACCATAAAATAGTGAAATAAAATAGCAAATCTAAGAATTGGTGACATGTGCCATTCTAGTTGCTTGTTATAGATGATATCAACTGATCCTTTGCATATCTTATAAATTAGGGGCCCCCATTGGCAGGTGAAGAAGCTGGCTTCAGAAGGCTAGGAAACTAGTTTAAGGTCACAGCTAGAACACTGAGGAGCAAGGAACAGAACCCTGTTCTGTTTTCCTTCAAAACCAGGGATACTTTCTACTTGACCACATTGCCTATAAAACGGGGATGGTAATAACAGTTACCCTGCTTGCTTTGCAAGCCTGCGGTGAGGATCAAATGAGACAGTAATTGGGAAAGCACTTTGAAAATTGCAAAGCACTATATAAATATATGGTATTATTCTAATGTATCACTGGCCTACAAAAACAGGGCTCTAACATTTCATTTAAGAGAAGACACACCAGACCATTATTCAATAAGATAACACCACATGTGATCCTTTTATCATTCTAAGAATGTTTATGAAGTCCACAAAACCAAAGCCATTAGGAAGGTTTTGTTTTCTGGGTAGGCTCAGCAAACTTGGAGCAAGCTCAAGAAGTCTTTAAACAGCCAGGGAGTTAAACTGAAGAGACTGCATTAAGTGTTGGGGAATTAAATGTCCTTTCACATACTGTGGGAGTTGCGACACACACTTTCGATAATTTAGACTCTTCTGAGGAGCTGCTTCAAGGAGGTGTAAGAATCTCTGGATACTAAAGAGGGTTATAATGGCAATACAAAATGATAAAGGTAATTACAGCCAGCGGAGTGGTGTGAAGTGCCTTAGCTGTCCAACAGAACTTGATGGCTTCATTTCATCTTTCTGTGCCTTAATTTTCTCATTGGTCAAATTGGAAAAATAATAACACCTAGCTTGTGAGACTATTGTGATGAGTCATTGGAACTGAGCTGGCAATATAGTAGCCACTTAGTAAAACTTACCTCATGCTATTATTATGCTTTATTAAGCACACAAAATGTTCATGCATAACCCAAGAATAAGTGATGATACTAAATTCAGCTGCAATAATTAAGGGCTTCCTGTGTACTGTGTTTTATGCTCTGTATTTTTTTATTTTTTATCTCTCTATAATCATAGAGATAAAGCAGTTTAAGCATAGTCCTAAGTGGGTTACATAATCAATGAGTAGCGCAAGCACCCTGAGAAGGTATGGAGAGGCCAGCATCAACTCTCTTAGCCATTGCTTCCAAAGGGTTCTCCTTTGGAGAGATTTTATCTACCCCATCTCCAGTTTACAGTTAGGGAAACCAAGGTCTAGGGTATTCTGTGTGATAATCTGAATTGCTAAGATTTTTTTCATTTTCTACTATTTCCCCATGCAGCCAAACCTGGCAGCTAGTAGCCAATCTTCAATTCCTGACTGATACTGGGAATGGGGAGGACTGTCTAGTGTCCTGAGTTGTCCCCACACTTCTGGGAGGTGACCAGCAAGGGGGAGGGAGAACCCTTTGGAAGCAATGGCTAAAAGAGTTGATGCTGGTCTCTCCGTAACTTTTCAGGGTTCTTGTGCTACTCAGTGATTATGTAACCCACTTAGGACTATTCTTGGAACTGCTTTAAACCAGATTTTTTAAAGAGAGAGAGAGTCAATTTTATTTATTTTTCATTGGGTTTTTGTTTTTCTATCACTTAGTTGTGTATGTGGTGCTGCGGTTCAAACCCAGTTCCTCGTTCATGCCAGGCAAGTGCTTTACCACTGAACCACATTTCAGTCTCATAAATTAGATTTTAAACTTTAAGAAATTTTTGGTAGATCTAGAGTGTGGAGCGGATGTCCTGCAGTCCTTCAGGAATGATCCATTTTCCAACTGGGTTGGTTTAGGATGATATCACATCAGTCTATAACATTAAAACTCCCTTTAGCTCCCCACCATCCCCAAAGGACAATGCCCTAATTCATTAATATCATGGTTGAAAAATATCATTTCTGATTTTGATACAAAAATGAGATCATCTGTGTGAAATTGCCTTGCTTAACGCAAAGGACAAAAATCAGCTCTAAATAAAGTGGAATGAATGAGCATGGCAGAATGGTAGGTGCTGAGGGTGTTGGCAGTATTTTTTCTCAATGGACCCCAGACTGCACTGGGAACCTCAGACTGGGGTTTGGTCAACCATAAAATAAATCTTGGGTCTGTGTACTGTTCTCCCCAAACTAAATATTTGTGTCCCCCACTTCCAAGCCAGATCACAGCCAGTCACACTTAAAGTTTGCAATTTGTCCATCCTTGGAAGTGTGCCCAATGGAATGGCATTCAATTACCTGCATAATGACTGCTTTGGGACTTGGAACTGTCCCTGGCTAATTCCACTTTGGATTCTTATCCTGTAAATGTTATTAGGGTGTGCAAGCTGGCCGCTCCCATTGACTTCATGTTGATGTTCTGTGTATTAAACATAAACTCCCGAAGGAAATCCTGTGCAGAGGGCCCTTGAAGGATCATCCAGCCTTCAAAGTTGGTTTGGAGGTGCATGGGAATGTAGTCTTTCCTGGAATAGCATTTAAGATCCTGACTTAATGTGTGTTTTCATTTTGATGTTTCTTTTGGTCCTGTTCCAGGTGTTGAATAGCTAAGAATGGACAGACACTAAATATGAAGTCTCTCTGGTTTCTATGGTAACACATTATTATCTGGCATTGTCAGCTCATTAACTGTTCTACCGAAGTGAATTTTCCAACTAATTGAAGCATTCCTCATTAAATGCCAAATGGCGTGCTGTTCAGTGGAGATCTTTCTTAATGGATTGATTGCTCACACACCTCTGCTTCCTTGGTGGGGGGCAGCCTTCTCACAAGCCTGTATGGTCATCATTGTGAGTTGGTGGACCAAACTGCCATATGGTACACACCCAGGGTCTGGTGGACCCTGGAATGATGGTCCACAGTGTTCAGTCCTTAGAATCATTGGGTTTCCACTCTTTCTCCTTTGAGTGACATCTAGTTTATCTGTCTCTATCTCCTTTCCTGCGTGCAGTTTGTTGTGTCTAGTAATTCTGGCCTGGAAAATCTGATCACTGAGCTTGTGAAAAGTTTGTGTCAGTGGTTTCTGAGTGAAGACCAAGAGCTTCAGTCTGACTTGGCTCACCAGAACAGAAAGCGTCCTGCATTGGACACTATTTTTGTCAGATACTTGCTTAACCAGTTGGCCAGATTTGAGTCCCAGGAACCCATCCAAATGTTGTTGGGAATCTCCAAATTACTACTACCTGCGAGCTTCCTTTAAGTTAGATTTTGTAAGACCTGCCAATGGGTACATTCAGTTGTTACTTGTTGGCTACCAGGCACTGAGCTAAATGTTGGCTGTCTAGACACATGGTCCCTGCCCTTGGGATGAAGAAAGTCTAGATGTGGAAAATATGTAGAATATATGAACTTGAAAAATAGCATAAAGGGGTGGATGACTGGGTTCTGTATGGCTCAGAGGAGAGAATGATGTCTGCTTGGAAGAATGAAAAAAAAGAGGAGACACTTTGCTCTCTTTTCCTCCCTTGTTCATTTCATATATATCTTTCTATATTTTTCTCCTTTCTATACACAATGAACATTTTTACAGCACCAACTGTATCCCTTTCACTGAAATTACAGTAAACAAGATGGATATGTTTCCTATTCTGATTTGAATATCAGACAATTAATGGAGAAGAGCAGAAGAGGGATGGAAATGGGAATCCCAATAAAGAAAATCATAAAATGAAAGGACAGAATGCATTTGGAGGTGGGAGCTATAATTTGGCACATCTAGAACGTGGGGCACAAGGCTGTAAAGGACTTTGCATGTTCTGTGAGGACTTCACTTTATCTCATGTATAAAGAGATGCCCCGAGAGTTTTACCCAGGGTGTTCTTAGAAAAGTGTGGCCATAGGATGGGAGAACTGTGCCATGGAAAGTGGTCAGCAGCTGATGAGCCCCCAAACACAACACCTTAGAAATTACAGATCATTTTTCAACTTCACCTATCACTCTTAAACTTGGGGTTTCTGCTGCAGTTACCTAGACTCCCCAACGTCCTTTCTCTGGTTTCTACTTTTGCTCTTTTCCCTTGAATACTGCTCTAGTCCCAGGCGATCAGGACCTGTAGAAGCTGCCTGACTCTGGGAATGGCTAATCGATGGCACAGCCATGGTTTTGCCGGGGAATGATTCCCATGGAATTTATTAATGTCTGAGTTCATCCTGTGCTGTGCTGGTTCTTAACCCTCATCGTGAGTGTTAAATGTGATGATCAGCGTGGGTCAGTCTGGATGCTGATGCCTGACTCCTAAGCTCTAACTAAACAGCAGTTGTTCCTAACCACCCTAATCAGGCTCAGTCCATGTACTGGTGTGCCCGCCAAGGGAACACACTGCACCTTTTCCCCAGGGCCCCGAGCTGTCAACTTGCCCTCACCACACTGCCAGCTCCTCAACCTGGGAGACGTGAGTGTTAGCCTTTGCATCAAACTTTCAATTTAGATTACTTCAACATGTCGTTCTGATGCAGAGAAACACACACATGCTTTCAGAAAGCAGCAGAAATTCAGTTTTAATTTATCATTGCATTTAAGCTAGAAGAAAACCCAAGGGTTGTATTCTCGGAGGCTTGCACGAGAACAACTTTCTCTTTGCATTCTCAGTGTCCTCGGTCCCACTGGGCTGGAGCCACTACCTCTGGCTTCAGTTAGCTATTTACATTCCTCTATTTTTATATAAATTGTGCTATATTAGCATGTATTTCACACTGTGACCTAGTGTTCCCCAGATCCTTTAAACCAGGCTATTTGTACATTAGTCAACGTCAACGGAAGTAAAATCACAAATTGAGTACAGACGATAGCCCTGCCACATTGCCTACTCTGTCATGCTGGAATGGATCCCTTGTTCTAAGAAGATTTGCTGTGAAATACGGTCTATTTACATTAGGGAAGCCTCTGTATGTTGAAGGCATAATTGTTTCAGGGCCTTCATTAATTCCTGAACCGCAAGACCTGGATTTTCTTTTCTTGTATCTTTTCTATAACAATGGAAGTCACAGGGTTCCAACAAAATAACAAATTGGTCCTCATTAAAATGGAGCTGGAAATGGTTTTCTGGTAATGTGCTTTACAAACAATGAGAGAATCTGATGGTAAATCAACTCCAGGACCCCGCTGTCGCAGGGTTCAGGCGGGGAAGCTCCGGGATAAAGGTAGTCTGTATTTTTATGGAAAAATAAAACAATTTTTTACTTTTGTAATTGATGAAATGTGTGTCTTGTTATACAAATTTAGAGTTGGAAGATATCTCAGAATTCATTTCATCTAGCCGCTTCCCAGAATAATAACCTCTTCTCAGTATCGCTAACGTGGACATCCAAGTCTCTGCTTCAACAATTCCAGCCATGGAAAGCTCACTCATTTAAAAAGTATTCTTGATTAGATACATATAACATAAAATTACCATTTTAGCCACTTTTAGGAGTACAGTTTAGTGGCATTAAATATATTTCATGTACAGCCATCATTACTCTCCCTCACTTGAACATTCTCTTTCCCCAACTAAATCTCTGTATCCCTTAAAAATGAACTCCCCATCTCCCCACTTCCCATAGCATCTGGTAACCTCCATTTTACTTTTTGACCCAATGAGTGTGACTGCCCTTGGGTCCCCATGTGGGTGGAATTGTGTAGTATGTTTCCTTTCAGGACTGGCTTATTGCAGCATGTGTAATGTCTTCAAGGCTGGATCGTGTAGTAGAATGTCCTTCCTTTTAAAGGCTGAGTACCATTACGTTGCACGAATATACCACATCTCATTTAACCATTCAGCCGTTGGTTTGGACTGCTTCCGTGCTTTGGCTATAATAAATACTGCTCTGAACAAACATGGGTGTGCACATTTCAGTCCCTGCTTTCCATTCTTTCAGATATAATTACTCCAGATCAATTATAGAGGTAGAATTGCTGGGTCATGTGGTAGTTCTGTGTTTAATTTTTTGTGAAATTGCCATACTGCTTTCTACAGTGGTTCTGACCATTTTACATTCCCACCAGCCCTGCACAAAAGCGCCAGTTTCTCTGCAACAAGCCAACACTTGTTATTTTCTGTTTTTTTTTAACTTCTTTTTAAATTGGATAATGAGCATGGACTTTAACTTTGAAACTAGGCTCAGCTACACATTATCCATGTGAATTTGAACAAATTGTTTAATCTCCCCGAGCCTCGGATTTTGTTTCGTATTTTATAGTGTGAGTACTAAAAGAGATAATATTACTCTTCTTTATTATGCAGATGAAGCGAGAATTCATGTAAAAATACTTAGTTCAGTGCCTAAAAATAGTAGGCCTTTGGTGAATATTTGTTCTTGGTTTTTTTGCTTTTTCGGTGGTCACTGATTGGTTCCTTGTGTTTTGAGACCACCCTGATTGGTAAGTTGGCTTCTTCATGTTGAATTAAAACTCACGTTTGTGCAACTTCTATGGTTTGTGTGATGGTCACTTTTAATCCACCACTCTTGATTCTGCTGTTTACAGTATCACACGATAGATAATGTACCACTTCTACATGTCACCTGCCTGATATTGGAAGGCAGTCATCAGTCATTTCTTAGTCTTCTCTTGGCTTTGGTCAAACATTCTGGCTTCCTTCAACTGCATCCTTCGTGAGGTGGTTTCTAGATTCCTATCGTGTTAATCAGCCAGTTCTGGATGGCAGCTTGTCTGCTAGAGTAGGTTAACTGGAAATCACAGCCTCTCTCCCATTCTTTTGGCATTTGTCCCTGACAGTGAGGCCCACGTGAAGGAACAGACATGTGGATGTTGGTAAAGCAGTGCAACCGACGGGTATCTGCCATGCTCCTGTCCCTCACTGCTTGTCAGTCTCTCTCTTTCCTCATTGCTCAGTGTGCTTGATGTCTAGAGAACTAGCTTTTATTCAGTGTAGGGTCAGTATTATATCATTTTTAATATTCTTCATTTTCCTCCTCTCTTGATATCTCTGTAAGAGGGACCAGACTACCTACTCCCATGCACGTTCCTCATGGTCCCACCAATGCCCAGTGGACACAAGGTCTATATTTATGAAATAAAATTCAGCAGTACTCGTACTTGTGACACAGCCTTGGCAACCACTGAGGACACTCGCTGAAACTGGAACCTTTTCCATTGTTGAGTTGAACACCTGAAGATGTGTCTGAGAAGGGAAGGCTGGAGTGGGAGGGTTTTTTGGCTGAAACTTTAAGGAGCACTTTGAACTTGAGTCTTACAGACGTGAAAGTCGAGGGAGGACTTCACCCTACCCCACCCTGTCCTGTAATTCATTGACTCTCCAATGCCAAGCTAAATTGCCAGTTTCCAAACTTGCCGTTAGGAAGATGAATACAGTGTTTTAGAAGCAGTGCTGTTTCTCCAAGTTCCCAGATAGTTGAAAGAATTCTGCGTGTTTCTGATTTACATGCCTAACCATCTAAATATCTTTTCTTTATGAGCTCTTTGACATCCAAGAAGGCTTTTCAGTTATATTATGAACCTTTTTACCCTTAAAAACAAAAATCCCAAATCTCTTTTCCTGAGAGGGGAAGTTGTAATTTTGTCAAGGATAAAATATTCACATGGTTCTTTCTCCTCCTCCTCAACTCTGTTCAAACTGAGTTCCCCGTGTATTATCCTCCCAAGCACATGTCATATGTTTACAGAAGAAAAGGTACAGGCCAGATTCTCTTCCTTTCTTTTAAAACAAAACAAAAAAGTGAAGGGTTGGACTTGGGGGTGGATAACTCACTTTCTTGGCATTTTAATAGAGTGCTCTGAATCGTCTCACCTAAGGCACTGTTATAGTCAAAAGGCATGTTAAGACTGTAAAATAAAAGCCCTGTCTTTAGTGAAGCCCTGGTGGATTCACTTAAAATTGACATGCATGAGCTTTATGCTCTGGGTTTTATGACTTCTGCTTTAACCACTCAGAACACTGAAGAACCATCCATTGTTCACAGTCACTTTCAAATACCTGGGGTTGCCAGAATGCTGACATACAGGTCTTATTTTGCAAGGTCAGGTGAAGTGATCACATATTCGTTTGTCTGTTCTTTCTGTACGTATGTGGAATGATGCCATAATGCCTCATGATGAGCACCCCAGCACACGCATTACAGTTGTCCTCCTTGTATGTGGGGATATGTTTCAAGACCCCCAGTTGTACCAAAGATTCTTTTGTTTTATTTTGTACCAAATTTTGTATATACTGTTTTTTTTTTTTTATAATGTTATGGTTTGGATGAAAGGTGTCCCTCAAAGCTCAATATGTGAGATGATGCAAAAAAAGCTAAGAGGTGAAACGATCGGTTATGAGATCCTTAACCCAATCACTGAATTGATCCCGTGACAGGATTAATTGGGTGATAACTATAGGCTGGTAGGATGTGGCTGGAGGAGGTGGGTTGTTGGGGGTGTGCCTTTGGGGTATATATTTTGCATCTGGGGAGTGGAGTCTCTCTCTGCTTCTTGCCAATGCCCTGAGCCACTTTCCTCTGCCACAGTCTTCTGCCATGATGCTTAGCCTCACCTCAAGCCCCAAGGAATGGAGTCAGCCTTCTTTGGACTAAGACCTCCATAACCATGAGCCCCTAAATACACTTTTCTTCTGTTAAAATTGTTCTTTTTTGGGTCTTTTAGTCACAACAGCCAAAAAGCTGTTGTATGTATACATACATACCTATGGTAAAGTTTAATAAGTTCATCACAGTAGAGATTAAAAACAATAATAATAATGTAGAGCAGCTATGGCAATATACTGTGATAAAAGTTAAGTGATTATGTTCTCTTTCCGAATATCTGATTGTACTCTATTCATCCTTTCTCTCGTGATGAAGAGAGATGATATGATGCCTAACTCACAAAATGAAGAGGAGTGAATGACATAGGCGTTGTAACATAACATTAGATCACAGCATTGCCATAAAGGTTACTTGAACACAACTGAGATATTGCAGTAATCGATCTGATAATCGAGATGACTACTTAGTGAATAACAGGCAGGTAGCATATACAACACGGATACACTGGACAACAATATGATTCACATCCAGGATGGAAGGAAGCGGAGCACTGAGATTTTACCACACTACTTAGAATGATGTGCAATTTAAAGCATATGAGTTATTTATTTGAGGCATTTTTCCACTTGATATTTCAGACTATGGTTGACCACAGGTAACTGAAACCTCATAAAAATGAAATTGCTGATAAGAATGACTGTACCTGCCAGTATAGCGAACCAGGTGACGGCAGATTTACTCGTATTTCTGAACATCTTCCATGTCTAATTTGGGTTGTGGCTGGTTTATCTGTATGGAGGCCGCTTTTATTGCATTGATTGCTTTTGATCCACTACCTAGGGAAGTTGGAAAACAATAGGAGTTAATACTTTTGAGCTTCTTTGAGAAGAGGAAATTAAGGACTAGGAGTGTTTTAGCAACAAAGAAGGTCACTGTTAACCTTTAAAGGTGTCAGAAAAGCCAATGGACCATTACAACAGGGCTGTCACGGAATGCGATGACCCTCCTCTGTCACCTTCCTTGCTTCACTAACTCTTACTACTTTCAGTGTAGCATGGACAAAGAACTAATATGATATAGGAAAAGAGAGTGTAAATAGTAATGTCTGTCCAGAGGGACCAAAATTTCCTGACCTTATATTTTAATATAAAACTTCCAGGGAGAATTTCTTTCAGTATATTTTCTTTCGTTTTGTGAACTTTGTAAAAAAGAAATAAATAAACATGACCATTGCATATATCAGACAGTTTATAATATAATATATTAAATGGCAGAGAATGGAGCAAGTATCTGTGTAATCGGTCAGTTATGTCATCAGCCTCCAGCTTAGGATGTTTGTATTAAAGAGTTGCACATACCTTGTAGTCCAGTGCTGTTTCACTAGAAGTCACTGTACAGCAGGAGAAAGAACTGAGTACAAATCTTAGTTGGCCCCTTTATGGCAGAGACTTTGGGCACATCACTTTTTAATCCTTGGTTTTGTCATCACCATCAGGAATAATAACAGTTTGATAAATCTTTATGAAAATACATAAATGTGCTTTGCAAACTCTGATATATGAAATGTTATTAGTATAATTGTTGTGCAAACTAGTATAGTATTTACTGATCTCTCTCCTTATCTTCCTCCTGTTCATTATCACTGTAACTTGTATTAGTTTTTCATCACTGTTACCAAGGTACCTGACAAGAACAACTTGGAGGAAGAAAAGTTTTATTTTGGGCTCACAGTATTGGAAGTTCAGTTCATGGTCAGCTGACTCCATTGCTCTGGGTCAGAGATAAAGCAGAACATCATGGTGGAGGGGTGTGGCAGAGAGAACTGCTCAGCTCATGATAGCCAGGGAACTGTGAGAGCAAGCGAGGTGCCAGGGACAAAATAAACCACCAAAGGCATGCCCCCAGTGACCTGCTTCCTCCAGCCATACCTTTCCTGCCTGAAGTTACCACCCAGTACGGTAGTCCTTTTAAATTATTACTCCATCAAATGGATCAATCCACTGATTAGTTTATGACTCTCATAATCCAATTGTTTCACCTCTGAACATTTCTTTTTTTCTTTTCTTATTTATTTTGGTACCAGGGATTAAACACAGGGGCCTCTTAACCACTGAGCAATATCCCCAGCCCTTTTTATACTTTATTTTGAGACAGGGTTTCACTAAGTTGATTAGGGCTTCCTTAAGTTGCTGAGGCTGGCTTTGAACTTGGAATCCTCCTGCCTCAGCCTCCTGAGTTGCTGGGAGTACTGGTGTGCACCACTGTACCTGGCAGATCTTCTGCATGGTCTCACATGTGAGTTTTCAGGAAACACTTCATATCCAAACCATAACATAATCTTTGAACCATTAGTGTGAGTCCTGCACTTCCTGACCCAAGTTCTTTTCTTTCTACTAGTCAGTCAGATTCAGCAAATATTAGAATATAATGATGAGTATTCAAAATAATCAAAATGAATATGCAGTAAATATAGTGGATTGTTTGCAATTCCCTAAATTCACAGTCCCCTGGGACAGAACAGGTAGGTAATATTTATTTATCCTGTAAACTCAAGAGTTAACATCCCTCGGCCACCTTTTCTGATCGTTTCTGTTTCCTTTCTACGTACTGAGGAAGTTCTTTCCCCTGGGATCCCATAATACCGTCAGCAAAGAAACACTTGAGAATAGTTTTGTTTTTGATTCCCTCATTTTGCACATGGTATGAAAGATTTTAAATACAAAAGGATATTCAGTAAAAAGTAAGTCCTCTTGCCCCTGACCTACTACCAGTTTCCCTTCTCAGATGTAGACACAGTTCCTGATCTTGACGTATCAGTTTATAGATATTTTATTAGGACTATATGTTTATAATTCTTTTTTTTTTTTTTTAAAGAAAGAGGGACAGTGAGAGAGAGAAAGAGAAGCAATATTTATTTGGTTTTTCACGTGACTTTGTTCCTCCAACACTTTGTTGTGTATGTGGTGCTGGGGTTCGAACCCTCATACTGGCGCATGTCAGGCAAGCTCTGTAACTACTGAGCCACCACTCCAGCCCATAATTCTAAGAATATGTCTACATACACCTGTTATATGAGCATACAAGCACAAGACAAATAATTTGTTTGCACACAGATTATTTTTCTATACACAATCAATACTTGACTTTCTTTTTAAATCTAATGATATGTTTCGGTGACTGTTCCAAATCAATATATATAAAGTTTCTTTATCCTTTATAATAGCTATGTCTTGTTTCATTGTGAATTTTGGATAGCCATAGTTTATGAAATCAGATCCCTGTTGTTGGATGAATAGGTTATTTCCAGTTTTGTCTATTATAAACAGTACTAAAATCTTATACTAATATTGTTTCGTGCATGTTTGAGTACACGTGTAGTATTAAATTCCTAGAAATGTAATTTCTGTTTGCACAGTATTTGCATCTTAAGTTCAGTAGATATTGCCAAGTTGTACCAATTCATACTCTACCAAAATAAGGGTCATTTCTTTAATTCCTCTGAAGAAAGTGAGTTATCAAAGTTTTCAAAATTTCCAATATGATAGGGGAAAAATACCATCTCTTTGAAGTTTTAATTCACATTTCTTATCCGTGAACTTAGCATATTCTTATGGGTTAGCCTGTAAATTGCTTGTTCATACCCTTTACCCACCTTTCTATTGCATTACCGGACTTTTTTCATACCGATGTGTAGGAGCTATTGCTTACTGTATTCTGTGAGTTAGCTTTTTTTTCTTCTAAGTTTGTTATATATCATTATTTACACTTTTTTCCTCATGTAATATTTTTAATGTAGTCCATTTTATCATCTTCCTTTCTATGGCTTTGCCATAAATATTGAAAAGCCCTTTGCACTATAAACTTGCTAAAAATCTTTGTCACACATGTTAAGGATGCACTTGTTCACGGGGGACCTTGAATAAGCAGGCCGGGAAAGGCATTAACAGTGTATCGGGTGTGTGTGGAGAGGCCTGCAGAAGAGGAAGTCCATCTACTGGAGGACCTTAGAGTGGGACAAGGAATGTGAACTCAGGCAGAAAAACAAAACTCATCATGCTACTTTGCTCTCCCAGCCCATTCCACCATCCACAATAAATTCCCCCAAGCACCTTGGTCATCCCTGACTGAAAATGGATGGCGGTCTTCCATATGGGGTGGTATACACCTTCTCTGAGCAGAGGAACTGAGAGCATTCTCTTATCAGCCAGAGATCAAGTTGCCCATCCTGGTAGGTGACACACATGAGCCAACAGGCCTCCTCATCCATCATGCGCATGGCAGCCTTAGTGTTCCCATTCATTGCCCTTGACTGTAAAAACCTCAGGATTGCTGCCCTTTGACAACCCCTGGAGCAGGAAGAGCCTCCCTTTTCACATGTGACTAACTCTTTGACAAATCCGAAGCATGGTCTTTCATTTTCGTGAAAAGTTCCCATGCCTGCAACCCCAAACACCTAGATTGCCTCAGGCTGCAGGTAGAGCTGCCTTTCATTTCATATGTACATAGTGACACCTGGGAACTATTCAGACTGTTTCCATCAGATTTGGACATCAAAACAGTCTTGGCAGTCCAGTAGCCAATGGAAAAGGAAAGTCACAAAATTAACTACAATGAAAATTATTTTTTCTGTCTAATAATTGTATGAAAAAAAGTATTTTGGGTGAGGAAATGACCAAATCACCAATTCCAACAGCAATTGTTATTGGTTGAGCTCCATGTGCGTGCATGTGATGATGTCATTCTTCCAGAACTTTGATCAAAAGTGATCCTATCTTTGCCTCTTAAGTTTAATCAGATGACCTCTCAGCCCATGGTCCTGTCAGATGGGGCTGACTTAGTCCTGTGGGCAGTCTCCACAGTGCTTCATAGCAACTAGAGGAAATGTGGCATCCATTTGCCTTCAGTTTCTCAAGCTTATTTTGGAATACACAAGAACATTGAAATCTGGTTCATTTATTTATTGTAAAGACTAAGAGCTTTGGAATCAGAAAGACTTGTTTAAATCCTATCCCCCTCTGGCTTTGGACTACTTCCTAACCTCGGTGAACCTTAATGTTCAACTCTATAAATGAGTGTATATTACCCACCAATAATTTTATGTAATAGTCCCCTCCAAAATGTAGTGGCTTACAACAACCATTTGTTTACCTCCTATGTCAGGGTGGTTCCCAGATCTAGTGTTAGCCAGAGCAAGTCCTAAGGCCAGATCAGATTCAATGGTGGAGAAATGGACTTCATCTCTTCATGGGAGGAGAAGCAAAAAGACCTGGATAGCTATTTTATAATCAGCCATGCTACCTTAGGGAATAATTGTAATAATATACATAGAGTGTGGCTATAGTATCACTTAGCCACTCAGAAAACATTAGCTGAGGGTCTACTAGGTGTCCAGTGAACAGCTGATGCTGTGAGTGATGTAGAGATAAATGCAAGGTTACCTCCTGCCTCAAGTAGCTTTCAATCCTCTTTAGAAAGGTGAACACTCAAGCAATTGAAAGTTTCCTTAAAAAGTGGGAAGTGTCCTATAGTAGGAATAGATAAAATAACAGAATTTCAGAAGAGGGAAAGAGATCAGGACTGTGGGAAAGGATTCTGGTTTCAACTTGGGCTCTGCTTAATGTTTCCCTCTATTTAATTCTAATTATTGATCTCCCCAGGCTATCAATAATGACACAGTGCAGGAAACCCAGTCCAGACTGATGAAGCATTTTAAATTGGAGCAATTTGAGGCAAATGAAGTATTTGAAAATTACCAGTCATCTAGATTCTACACGCCCAACCTAATATGGCTGGAGAAAAACCATCTAACTATCTTGAAAGATAGTAGTAATCCTCCTAAATTTACCTCTCTGATTAAAATAATTTTCACTAATCCAGGAGACCCTAATACCATTAATTTAAACACTGATTTCCAGGGACAGCCAGAAGGTACAAATTATACTTTCAATAGTTTTTTTTTTCTGAAAATAGTTCTTTTTTTTTCTTTTTCTTTTACTCCTCCAACTTTAGAACTTTGAATGGATTGAATTAATAGTGTGCTAGAGGGGTTAGAAAAAAATAACCCTAGAACTGGGGAGGGGGCCTCACCAGAGGTGTAGAGAGCCTGAGCGGAGGCAGGCTTGGGTGAGGGGAGGTCATGGTTATGTTCTGGCAGCTGATGACATGTCAGGGGACCTTAGGCATGTTCTGCACCTGAGTCTGGGTTTCTTCAAATCCAATCAGGGTATGATTATCTTGGGTCTTGATCCTTCACATGTGGAGTCATGAGTTAATAAAGTCTGTTCTGCGTACTGACTTTCTTGAAAGGAAAAGTGCTACCTAAATACAAGGTACTTGTACTACTGGAAGGCACTTGGAATCTTAATAGCTTTCTCAGTGGCATCCCAAGTGGGTTTCTCATTATAACTGCTTTATGTGACTGAGCATCAAGGCTGAACAGAGGTTTGTTTATCCCTCCTTCTGTTCCTTGGGTAGGATTCCTGAACATCTTTAGAGTGTGTCCAATTTGAACATTTCCTGAAGGACTGCAAACATTGAGAACTTATGTAATTTAGATTATGGTTAAGACAATACTGAACTGCTCTCTTTATGGGATCATAATTTTTCATCTAAAATTTATTTGGCTAAATTGATGGCCAACTAATTAAGGGAACCTTCAAGCTGAACATAAACATTTGGCTTTGAAAGACATTGTAGAGATACTAATTCTTATCTTGGTGAATAGTCCTTGAGCTACCTCAATACTGAGGTTTCTGCCCACATAGTGTGCCTCCTCCCTTTCCCCCAGATTCTTAAATTAGATTAAATGTCTCTGTATTAATGTGTGTGGGGGGTGGTTTTTTTGTTTTGTTTTTGTTTGTTTGTTTGTTTTTTGCAGCCATATCATTTTTTAAGTTTTGCTACCCTGGTGGTTTGTACAGGACCAGCACCAGGCTATAGATGATGTAGGATTCCCCTAGAGAAGGGGGTCTAAGAATATATATGTTGTTTAACATGCTTCATAACTGGGCTTCGGGTTCACTGCATCAGGTACCCTTCAATCTGTATCTGTGGTGAGTAAAATAGTCTTTACTCAACAGTCATACGTTACCTTGCTGAAGGCTTACCATTTCCTGGGCATTGAACTCATCTCCAAATATTACCCACTTAATGCTTTGAAACACCTCTGTACAGTCGTTACTCTTATCCCTCATTTATGAGAAACTGAGGGTTGGAAATGTGAAGTCATTTGCCCAAGGTCAAAAGCTGGTATGTGGTAGATCCAGGATTTGAACATGTCCAACTCAACTTTCTGCTGTGCTGCATCCCATCTGTCCTATTCCAGATTTGTCCAAAAGTCAAGGAGGGCACAACAGATGCATGAGACATTATCCTTGCTCTCAAGAAATTTACTGTCTAATCAAAATCAAAGGGAAAACACTTGCTGTTGGCCACAAGGAATATAAAATTAAGTGGAAAGTTGTAGAGTAGAACATCAGGGTAATTCCAGGTTTTTCAGTAGTAAGTAGGATATCACTGGATTAGCAGGTTTATATTATTTCCTGTTGAACTGCATGGTGGTTCTGGTATGACTCAAATGCAGCATGAACTAGAAGTACCCTTCTGTTTGAAGTGGCAACTTGAGAGAGATTTAATTGATGTCAGCATTGCACTCTTTCATGGAGATGAGATTTGTACATAAAATATTCTGTTTTAGAGATTGGGGGTATAGCTAGCAATTGAATGCTTACCTAGCATGCTTGAAGCCCTGAATTGCTCCTAGCACCACAATGGAAAATTCTATTCCATATATTCTGTTTCATCATTGATCTAGCAGAGTGGTGCAGAAATCATTTAACCTTCACATGGTACCATATTGAATGGGCAATTATTTTCTCTCTTTTAAGGGACCAAGTATAAATTAAAAAGGCAAAAGGGAGTTTAGAAGTTTTTGGACAACTCTTTTAGACTAATCCTCCATTCTCAGCAGGTATTTATGTCGCCACGGAGCACAAATTAAGAATTATATTAGGCTGGGGCCTAATCATTAAAGTTGGAGACATCACCTATTTCCAGTAGAAGCTTCTTTGGAGCACCCAAGTTCTGTAGACAAAGGCAGTCATGAGATTAGGATGGGTATAGGTATCTGTGATGACAGTAGTCTTCCCAGGAGGGTAATAGCCCAATTGTTTTGTTCAAAGGAGGGGGTTAGATTATCAAGGTTCTTATGTCTGTCTAAACATCTGACCATAAACCCCATGGTCAAGACTGGATCTTCCAAGATTGTGCTAGCCCTTCCCTCTTGCAAGCCCCCTCATGACATTTATCATACTGTGTGTTAATTCTTGGTTTGCTTTTTTGTATGCCCACCAGATGATGAGCTCTGTGAAGTAAGGACTGTCTTGATTTTATTCGCCATTATATCCCAACACCTAGCTAGTACTTAGCTAGTCTAGGACAGAGCTGGCACTCATCCATTTGTTGAATGGAGAGTTTGATGGGTAGATGGATATTTCATCACACAAATGAACTGAATCGCATTAAACTCCAGGTGAACATAAAGTGTTTTTTAGTTTTTTAAACTCTTTCTGACCACTTGTTTTCCAAACTATTGCTAATATACTATGGCTTTTGGGAACCCCCAGTACATCTTTGCTTCCTTCTCATGTGAGTAGGACTTTACCAAGACTTGATTTGCAGGAGTCAAGTTGAATTCTCAGGCCATGATGGAATGGCAGCAATGAAAGCATCTTCTTGGGTCAGATTTTTTCTTTTGAAAAAAGACTTGTGGCTTTGAAATGGCCAGAGGAAATTACTAGATAATAGACTTTTATTACAAAGTGGATTAGAGAATATGAAATGAAAGTGTCTGTAGGCCATATGAAGGGGAGCATGAAATGGCAAACACTGTGAGACAAAGGCAGATGACACACAGCAGGATGAGTAAGAAGGAGGCACTTGGACAGGAAGAGTGGATAAGGAAGGGCAGTCACGGGAAAACAAGAATGAAGGAGTGAATTTTGTTGGTGTCGTTAGAAACCCAAGGTGCCTACCACCACTGAAAGGAAATGAAATGGAGACTCTGGAGGAAATAAGACTGATTTCTAAGCTAAGTGTTTTTCAACATGCCTTCTCTGGCATGTTGAATGCTGGCTTTATATTTGCCAGCATTCTCTGAAGCCAGGAATAAATTAATTCTTGTATTTCACCAAGCATCCACTGAGGACCTAGTGGCAACAGGGGTGGATGAGAGAGTGCTAACTTTGGGCTCACTCCTAGACCTTCTTGGGGAAGATCAAGGTTGGAGTCATTTTGAAAGTTCTCTTAGGACTTTGCATTACCCCCAATGACAGCGTGCCTTCCTAGGAACTGACTTTTTGTTTTTAAGGAAAACAAACAAACAAACAAAAAACCCAAAGACTTAGAAGTCCCTGGATTGGAAAAATTCTTATTGCTGTCATTGAGTGAGGCCATTCTTGAGTTACTTACACTGATATGCCACGGTTTTTCTAATACACAGCCCACCCCCAGCCTGGAGCTCTCTTTCGAAGGAGCACCCCTTTGTTCTTTGGCTTTCCTTCTTCCCCAAGTGAGGTATATTTTCCTCCTCAGGGTTGCCTTAAGACCCGCTGCCTACCTCTGTTGTCCCTCTCATCACATACTTATTTTTAGGACCAAGGCGATATAAAATCTTCAACATATGTCCCGGCTGATTTGCTTATTATTGCTTCTTGCCTACAACTCCTTCCCTCTGGAGTCCATTTCCTTCTTAATGAAATAATTTATCACAGAAGACTGTGAGTGGATTCATCCCAATTTCATTTGTAATAGAAAATGGAAACCTCCAAGTGTCAGAGGTGAATGGGTGAACAAAGTGCGCTATGTCATACTGCAGGGAGCTACTCGGCAGTGAAAGGAACAACCTGTTGACACATTCGACACTGGGTGGACCTCAAGGGCATGATGCTGAGTGGAGCAAGCCAGCCTCAAAAGGTCAGGTACTGCATGACTCCATCCTTGTAACATTTTGGAAGCCACACAGTTATGGAGATGGAGATCCCGCCAACTGTGGTTCAGGGTTAGGCGTGGTTAGGAGGGGCAAGGGCAGGACTATTTGGGCAGCTTGAGGGAGACCTCTGCTCATGCATGGGGTTGGTTTCATGAATCTCCCCATGTGATGAAATGACAGGTCTGCATACATATATTGGAACAATGACAAATTCCCTGGTTTGATATTGTACCGATAATAATTATGTCAGCTGTGATTGTTGCAAGAAACTGGGTACAGGAAATTGCAGTCTCTGGTCTTCACAAACCCACTCTTATATCTTGTGGAGACTCTTCCCTTTGTCTCACCCAAGTCCTGGGTAGACTGCAAGGGTCCTCGCTGCTTCTCCTGATCTTAGAGAGAAGCCTTTCCAACCCTTCCCACAGACGGGGCAGCTCTCTCTCTTAGGCTCTAATAAAGCTTTATTCAGGAAGCTCTGATTTCCCCCTGGCCTATGGCTACATCTCTGATTTTTACAGGAGCATTAAAACTTAGCCCTAGGGCAGAGGCTGTGTAAGTCTGGGGCCTTTCCACATTGCTGTGCTCTTTCTCTTCCTTTTGGCACCTGTGAACTTATTTTTCTTTTGATCTCAGCTTTATACCATGTTGTTTTTTCTCGTGATCTCTT
Source organism: Aplodontia rufa (assembly GCA_004027875.1). Lineage (NCBI taxonomy): Eukaryota > Metazoa > Chordata > Mammalia > Rodentia > Aplodontiidae > Aplodontia > Aplodontia rufa. The sequence goes on from PVKS010001768.1 coordinate 61,878, forward strand.
CTGTACTCTGTGTGTTTCTAGTGTGGCTGAGGGGGGGGGCAGTGACTGGCTAGAGGGATGGGGAGGCCCTGTCTGTCAGGTCCTGCTGATGCCTGGTCACGCTGTTTATCCTTGTCTCTTTGTGTCCCTGCTCTCCACCCACACTAGACTGTGAGGTTTTGGATAGAGTCAAGGATGGGGTGAGGCTTTTTCGTGCCAGTTCTTACTACGCACGGACAGTGCTCACACACATGCTTCTTGAGTGAATGAGGGAGTGAATCTACAGTTCATGGAAGAGAACCCACATGTGATGGTTTTTCAGCAAAGCAGCTTTTTAGAATACAGATTATTTTTTTATTCGCTTAAAAAATGTGAGCCATCGTGGTGCTTTGTGTAGCAAAATTCCTTTAAATACAAGAGACGCGTGTGATTCCTAAGTTTAACAGATTTAAAGAAGAAAGTAGTATCTCTAAAGGAAAAATAGGCATTTAAGAGTGAATCAAGGGGAGGGTATTGAACAAATTGTATTGCTGTATTGTGTGCATCTAGGAATATGTGACCACAAATCCCACCATTATGTACAACTATAATGTGCCAATAAAAAATAAATTAAAAAAAAGAGTGAATCAGAAGTATTTGATCTGCCACCTTCATGTCCTCTACCATCTTTGCTCTCTGGTACTGGTTTTCTATTCCTGTTCTGCAGAGCTGGGAGTATCACAGGGGACTTCTGGGGCTGCAGGGGCTTTGGCCATAGGTCTTGTCCTTGGGGTGCTCTATTTCTGTCTCTGCTTGTGTTTCATCACAGTACCCCCACCCATGCACAAGCTGAGTGGAGGAGGCTTGTAATGTCTACTGCAGGTTCTGCAGTCATAAAAAATGGATGTAAGGGGCTGGAGCGGTAGCTCAGAGGTTTCAGCGCTTGCCTGGCAAGCACAAGGACCCGGGTTCAAACCTCAGCACCACGTACACAACTGAGTGTTGGAGCAACTAAGGCCATGTGAAAAACTAAATAAAGTTGTTTCTCTCTTTCTCTGTCTCTCTCACTGTCCCTCTCTCTTTAAAAAAAAAAAATGGATGTAATAGTGGCCCCTTCCTTAGAGAATTGTTGAGAAGACCACTGCACATAGAACCTCTCAGACTTTGAGAAAACCTGGGCACCTTTTCTTTCTTTTCTAGTTCATTCTTTTTTAGTAGTTCTCACTATGCCTGTGCATAATACTTCAAATTTTTGGATATTTAGAATTTTTATTCGGGAAATTAATGATTTCGTCACATGTTCAATAATTGTGTTAATTATAAAATAATTATTTGTCTTAACAAAACGAAAAGCAAGTCATGACTTCATAGGTGGTGTGGTTGCACAGTTGAGAAGGGGGTTCAGGTTTAAGGACCACCCTCTTTGTGACTATTTAGATAATTTCACTAAGAGATTGTACCAGAAATCCAGATTTGAGGGCACTGAGGATTATGATGTCAGCGTGGACATTGAGCCTGGTCTTTTCCATTCCTGACTATCCCACACAGCTGAGGAAGACCCCTCTTTCAGGGCCCTAGAGATGGGGTATTTGTGAGCCTAGGTCTGCAGCAATGCCCAGATCCATTGACCCTCTTCACTGTGGGGAGTGGAGCCTCCTGCCCTCTGAGGCAGATGGGTATTACTTTCCCAGATAGGTGCCAGGGTTAAGGTGACTTACCTGTCATAGGTTTGCACTGAGGGATCAGGGAGAGAGAGGAACCAAAGCCTGTGCCAAGTAACATCTGAAATAACACTGCCTACCAGAAATCTCCAAGTCTTCAGCCTCACCCTCTCAAATGAGCACAAGCAGAGCAGGGAAATGTGCCCTGTTGTGTGTCTAATCCCTGCTGCTTGGAAATTTTTTGAGTATGTCCAAGCTCAGCTCTGAGGGCACCTATCCCATCTTAGGGATACAGGCAGAAGAAATTGGAGCTCACTGAGAAGCTGACTTGTCTTTATTTCCAAGGCATCTCTAAGGCCTGGCTCTATCACAGAACTGTGATTTTTGGCAAAGCAACTTAACCCTTATGAGCCTCACTTTCTTCATCTGTAAAACAGGGACATTGTATCACATAATTTTAAAATGTTAGAACCTTGGAGGCTTTTACAACATTTGAATAAATTGTATGAACAAAAGTGCAGTTTTTGAAGGTCAAGAGACTTGTTCTCTTGTTCTTTATCCTCCCAAACCCTCTACTGTGCTCCCAGGATGATGTCTCTACAAAATTCTACGGTTTCCAAGAGTGCAGTTGGCCAAGTTAAATTCCATCCTCAGTATCCACCCGAGTATAAGATCTGAGATGCATAGACTCTTTTCAAGAATGGCTCTGGTACAGCCATTTGCTTCTATGGCACCTGGCCTTTGTGGTCACTGGGCTGACCCCTCGTCTTGTGAGCATGGTGTGCCTGTGTAGCCTGTGTAGCCTCAGGCGTCTCTGACTCAGGGATACAGGATGCGGCACGGCTGGTGTATCTTGGAAGAGCTTCCACGTCCTGTGAATGTTGGGCCTCTGCATGCCAAATGCTGAGATGAACCAGTAATCCTCTTGGAGAGCGCAGTCTTTCATCCATGAGGAGGATTCAAGGCTTATATATATTTTTTCTTTCTCCCAAATAACATTCCTACTGTTCAGGTTTAAATACCAAAACCTTATGGTTTGTAGAATTAGTGCCAAAAAGTCAATCATCAACGCAACTGCAAAGATAGTAGCTCATATTGATCAAATCAGAAGAATAGCTTTTGAGGTTTGCTCTCCTACAGAGGTTGAGAAAGATAAGGCCTGAAGTTTTCTAAAACATACTTGATTTGCTTAAATTAGATAAAACCACATATAAACACTTAAGTTCCTGGAGAACTGGTGACCAATTCAGGAAAACCTCACCAAATGAAAAGCTTTGCATTCGCAAAGCATGTGAAGTACAATCTTTAAAGAGCATGGCGAACGCATTATTTCAAACACAGTGACATAGCAGCTACCCGAGGATGTCCATGTGAAGGGTGGCTGTTCTCTGCTTTGCTGGACAAAGGAGAAGGCTTAAAATCTCTCAAGTCTGGACGCCAGGCAGGATCTTTTCAGTCCATTAGAGAATTTAATCCTTATCACAGTCCTGCGAGGTGGCTTTTATAGTCCCTATTTTATTTTATTTTACTTTTATTTATTTTTAAAGACCGAGGGACGAGGGGGGGATCAATTTTTATTTTAGTTTTTTTTTTTTAATGTGGCTTTCATTGCTCTGACACTTTGTTGTGTATGTGGTGCTGGGTTTTGAACCCAGGTCCTCATGCATGCCAGGCAAGTGCTGAAACCACTAAGCCACTGCTCCAGCCCCTGTAGTGTCCATTTTATAGATGAGAAAGTAGAGGTCAAAGATGTCAAATAACTGGCTTATGATCACAAACTTTGTAAGTGGAAGAAAATGGCATTTTCATTTAGGTGTGTTTTTGCATTGAATAGTCTACTCTCTCCTAAACGGTGCATATTAACTTGCTATTGCATAGCAATAGCAAGAGGCTAAAGAGGCTGCTAGTGTGACGGTAAATATACTTGGAAATGGCTCATCCAGAAAGAGGAAAATGGTAGAGGAGTTCAGCAGAGTCAAGACTGGTGGCCATGAAATTGCCGTACCTCAGGTTGAGGTGTGCTCAGTTTTCTCACTTGAATTTCAGTCTTTCAGGGGGAAAAAGAAATTTAAACATCATTTTGTAAGAGGAAATCATTGATATTAAAATTTATGTTTTTATATAAAATAACCAACTTTTAAGAATGTGGCTTCAGAAAATAATATTTTTCAGGAAGGTTATTATTCATATTTGAAAATATTTTATGTTTTTATTATCATTTTATCTGAGAAGCTGAACATATGGTTATCTAGAGCAATCTATCTTGAGGCTGAGAACAAAATTCCTCAGAATCAGCACAATCCGTTAATGAGCTTGCAAATTGGAATTATCTTTGCTGTTGCCCAAGAACTGAGTGGTAATTAGTGTCCAGGGACATGTGGAGAACAATTTTGCTGCTAGCAGTTCCAAGAATCTATTCATTTGTCATCGGTCCCAAATTATATTCAATCAGCAATTCAAACTCAGGTTGGAAAAAGCAAGTGGCGTATAGCTAAGTTTCTATGAAGTTAATACTGTAAAATGAAACCTGTGTTTCTGGCAGTTTAACTGAACAGCAGTAAGATGAAGCTATGAAAATATTGAATGTAAATGCAATGAGCGTCTGCCTCATTGCCACCGTGTCCCTACCCTTCGCCTCCTTGCAGGAAACGCCGCTCCTGCCACGCTTCTGTTCTGAGCTCAGCTCCCTGAAGTCTGGGTGTCCAAGTGCTTCATGAGCCTTTTTGGAAGATGAACCACAGTGGTTCATGACAATACAATCAAGGACTGCTAGGACTGAGGGAGACAGAGCTAGTGGCAGCAGAATGGGAGGAAGGGTAGAGTTGCAGTTGAGTCACACGAGGAGGCCCCCCAGATGCAGATTATTGGCTCTTCCTGGTAGTCTTTTTTGAATGAAATACCCATCCTAGGACAGGGGCTAAAGCTCTTTATATACCTGGGTCTGTTTTCCTTTTGGGTTTTGTTTTGGGATTTTATGGGATGTAGGATCCTGCCATGCTTCTCATTTGCCTTCAGATCCCCTTCAAACACTATGTATGCTGCTGGGCGTGGTGGTGCATGCCTGTAATCCCAGCAGTTCAGGAGGCTGAAGCAGGAGGATCACAAGTTCAAGGCTAGCCTCAGCAACTAAGAGAGACCCTGTCTCAAAATGAAAACACTTTTTAAAAAGGGCTGGGGAGAGGGGCTACTGCAGGTAGGGAGTATATGTATACTTTGTCCTCTTTCTGTCACATAGCACAGGTAAGCTAAGTTGGTCTGCACAAAACAAGCCACCCTTTTATCTGTTGTGTGTGGCAGGTGGACAAACTAGAAGTGGGCCTTTACAAGGTCTCAGTGGGCAAACATTTTGTCCCTGGCAATGTTCAGTCAGTGACAAGGATGTGGCCATTTGGCAGATGGTCACCATCAGTAAATAAGGAAAAGGAGACAGTGTGCTTCTTCTTCTTCTTCTTCTTCTTCTTCTTCTTCTTCTTCTTCTTCTTCAAGAGAGAGAGAAGAAGGACAGTGAGAGAGAGAGACAGAGAGAATCAAATTTTATTGAGTTTTTCACATGGCTTTCGTTGCTCTGACACTTAGTTGTGTATGTGGGTGCTGGGATTTGAACCAGTGTACTTGCGCATGCCAGGCAAGCACTGTAACGGCTGAGCCACCGCTCCAGCCAGTGCTTATCTCTCTGAAATAGTAAAGCCAGAGGTAAAGTCAGAAAAAACGTCTGGTTTCACAGACTTAAGTGCTGGACCGCAAGGGTTGCCGGGAGCAGAGTGGGCTATACAGTCAGACAGATGTGGATTTGAGTTCTTGTTCTTCCACTTGTTAAAGTTCACCTCGTGTTCCAACACAGTCTCATTTTTAATGGCTACCTAGAGTGCTCTGTGTTGAAAAAAGTGCAGCAGACACTAGGTCAAATAGGCAAAAAGAGCCATGAGAGATTTATAATTTCTGCAGTGGGTGGAAGGGGCTGCTCGGGTGCAGGGGAGTATTGACAGCATGTGTGCCATATATCTGATGTCCTTGGATCCTCTAAGATCTGGTCCAGCACTAATGCTCTGTAATGAAGTGAGTGTGTGTGTGTGTGTGTGTGTGTATGTTTGTACATAGCCTAAGGGGAGGTTTGTATAGCCTCTATTCAAATATGTTAGTACCACAGTGGTTTAAATTTTCAACATGAACAACAAAAACATCATTTGCATATTAGCTTACAATTGAAAAGTTTCTAAATCTTCATAATATCCTTTAGAGTGTTGATTTGCATGTTTGCTTCAATTGATAGTGGTTATGAAAATTACCTTTTAAGTTTACCTACCACAAATGACTCTCTGTGTTCAAATACTTAGCTTTCGTTTTCTTGACTTAAAGTGCTGAGGTAGGGGAATGAATTTCTCTATTTATACAACAGCTACCAATTCCCAAATGCAGCCAATGGAGTCAGTCGCAAGGATAATGATGTTCATATTTTCCTTGGGATGACTACTGAATATATTAGTCTAAAGATGGTCTTTTGATACTTAAAGGAAGAGTTCATGTTTGATAATACATGGTCGCTTCTGTTGGTGTGTTGTATTTTAAATTTAATTTTCAAACCAGAGTTTTAAAGCAAAAGTCTCCACATCTGGCCTATCGATTGTTCGTTTGGATGGCCTCTAAGATGCAGGCACTTCTGCCTGGCCATTGGAGCAGCCACTCCAGTTTAGCAAGCCAGAAGTCTGCTCCCACCAAAGGCAGGCCCTCTGTAAATCTGTAATGCTTCTAACAGCCCATAAGTCACTGTATTTAATATTGTCCTTCTCTTTCTCCCCTCTCTTGTTTCTCTTTTCAGAAACAGAGCTGTCAATCACTGCTGAGTTAGTGCCTACCTCACCATGGAACATTTCAAGTGAATTCGACAAAGGTACCCAGAGGGGACGCAGGGGAGGCGAGGAGGGAGGTGTGAAACTCCATTTTTAATCCTGGCATGACTTTCTTTGCAATCTGCTGCTTTTCAGATCACTAGTAGAAGGTGGTGGCCAAAATAAATTCCCAGCTTACTTTGTGATCATTTAACATTTAATTACTTGGAATTCTATTATTTCTGGAGAGTTTTTTTTTCCTTTCCTTTCCCTTCTTCCTCTAAAATGTTCCACATGGCAAAAATGCTTCAAGATGTGAAATAGGCTTGTTTCTGACCTTCCTGACACTACATCTAGTGGATCTTATTTAAGGGATTTGATTCAGCCTGAGCCAGGACTGATCAGAGCTGTGCGCTGGGTGACCTCTTAAAATGAGCATTTGATGTGTTCGCAGGGTTCAGGACAGGGTATTTGGAATGTTTGTAATTACCCCTGCATACAGATGGAAGCTTCCTATGTGCATGTGGGAAACAGGTTCCTGCTATGAAGTTCTTGCTTAGCGTTAATTAAGCCCGGCCATATGCCAAGCATTGGCTACTCTATAAAGACCCCATCTCCTGCAGTGGTAAATCAGGATGCATTCAAACCCCCCTAGTCCGGCTCAAACTGACTTTCCAGCCCTATTTCCTCTTAGTCCCATTATGCCCCTTTGTGTATCTCTAGCCAAATTTCTATTTCTTACTGTGTATCCTGTTCTTTCTCTCGGATCGCCTTTCCTTTTTTGCTAATATCCATCATCTACCTTCTGCAAGTCAACAAAGTATTCCTCCTTTAAGACTGATCATAAATTCTATATTATTCACAGTCTTATCTAGTTCTTCAGCAAGAAGAGGCCTTTCTGTCTCTGGCACTCCCAGTCCTTTTATCTGTTCTTCTCTTAGCATTTTCTAGGTTATATAATGGAAATTTAATTACCTGTCTGTTTCTCCCTTAAGTTTGGAAGTTCCTTGTAGGTAGGATTTCTGTCTCGCTTTTCTTTTTGCCTGTTTTCTTGCTGGCTTTCTTCACTCCATCTCAGACTCTTGCAGACTCTTATTCATAGGAAATCCTCAGTAAAGGTGGGTGGACTGATGTGTCACACTGTACCTAATGAGGGGCTACATCCATACTTAATGTGTACAAATTAATTCCACAAGCGTGCTGAGCTTCTACTTTAGTTCAGGCACAAGTCTAAGTCTTGGGATTATAAAGAAATAAGGAGCTCAAAAGTCATGGTCAGAGTGGCCTTTTGTCATCGGCTCTCTTGTCTGCCACCCCATGCAGTTGGAATCTGCTTCCTCTCTGAGGAGTGACAGCTTTACCTTATGAAACAGCAGTAAACACAGTTATTTTGCTTGCTCTTCCTTATTAGGCATTTTGGAGTTGGCAGGTTGGGGGACAGAGATGTCTTTTTACCTTAAATGGATGAATGTTTTCATAACTTTTAATTTGCTCTGGATACTGTTTTGCTAATTAAGGTTTAAAACAGGGATTGTGTGGTATTATACTCCATCTCAGGCACCAAGTACAATGAATGGAGAAGTGGAAATAGAGAGAACTCAATGTTAACGTGGTGCCTGTGCCAAGCACTCTGCTAGATGCTTCATATTCCGTGAACTTATTCTGCAGCTTCCTTACGGCAGCCACAGATTGAATCACCGTACCCCGCGTGTTACTGATCACACTCCAGTTTCGGATACATAAATGCATTGGTATATGGTAAGAAAGGCAGCATGGTCATGATCTCCACATGACATGACCCACCTGGAATTTCTACAAACCAGCACTGCAGTCCACAGTGCTGGGCCTTCAGGAAGGAGGTGGTGCAGTAGTGGTCAGCCTGGGGTCCAGAGGGCAGGTGAAGGCAGGCCCCTTACTGCTTTGTTTGGCACGTCTTTCCAGAGAGCTTGGGTAGCTTCCTGAGGATTCTTGGAGTGAGTACTGTTGGAAGTTTTAGGATCTGTAAATTATTCAGAACATATTTCCTGTCCTCTCTGACCTCAGAACATCTTTGGAAAGACTGAGATCTGAATGCATAAAGTCTTCTGGTCACTTCGACAGACTGAGCTTTGAGGAGGTGTGTTCTCAAGTTACAGAGAGATGCTGCTGGAAATAAATGACAACATGCATTGTCAGGCTGGTACCTGAAAGAGCAGGTTCTAGAAGTGAAGAGTAAACTCAATGTTAGAGCAGTGATCTGTGAGGAAGAACTAAGCAAAGATTCCTATGAAAATGTGGGTGGTATTATCCTTCCTACCAGCTGCAGAATCATCAGCATCCCATGGAGATTAGAGTTGAGGTCTCAGGAAACAAACTCCTGTATTAGGCAGTGAGTGAGGAATGATAAGCTTGGGTGTGAAATAAGGCAAACTCTTGTGGAAATCTGATATGACATCTGTCCCCCACCCCAGACCATTGAAATCACCCATGAGAAATCAAAGGCCCATCCTTCCCCGTACAATGGTGTGGGGTGGGGATTCTTCTCATGCCACGTGAGCCACAAACCAAGAAGGTAACATAAAAACTTGATCTAGAATTGGTTAAACTATGAGACCTTGACAGTCAGAAACCTAAAACCAGTTCATAAAAATGTCTCAACATTCCAGTGTGTGCAGGTCCTACCACCAAAAACAAAATTAAAAAAAAAAAATCTAAACAAACAACAAGGAAAAACTCCTGCTAATGTTAAGTTTAAAATTATAGTGCTGGGGCTGGCATGGTGGTTCAGTGATTCAGTGCTTTCCTGGCATGTGTGAGGACCCGGGTTCAAGCCCTAACACCGCATACACAACCAAGTGTTGGAGAAACAAAGGCCAAATGGAAAAATAAATAAAATTGATTCTCTTTTTCTCTCTCTCTCTCATTCTCTCCTGCTCTCTTAAAAAAAAATGTACAGTGCATGCAAGAACATAGGAAAGCCACCATTAGCAACAGTCAGTAGACAAAACATGGAAGAGTTCAAACATCAACACTACAGACAACAGACCAATATGAGAGAGTACATTTTAAACATTTAATGGTGAAAGAGGAAACAGAAACCATAGGGCAAGTACAGGACAATAGGACAGAAAAGTAAACAGATTTCCAAAGAACAGAAATTCTAGCATTGAAAAATAAGAGTATGGAAATTAAAAATTCATGAATTAATCAGTGAGTGAACTCTGCTAAAGAGAAAAACGGTGAATTGGAAGATACAGTGATTTAGAGAACAGACTCAAACCAAGGAGCCTGACTTGCTGGGTTTGAATCCTGACTCTATTGTGTGCTGTGTTATTTTGGCCTATTAGTCAACCTATCTATGCTTTGTTCTTCTCATTTGTACTATGGGATAATAAAAGTAGCTACCTCATTGGGCTGTGGGTAATTCATGTGCCTAGCAAATCTGAAGAGAATAAGAAGTAACTGCTACTTTTGGTAAATATGATTTTACTTTGGGCTTTATAAAAAAAAATCATGGGTTCTTAGGCAGTTTGGTAGGGCTGGGGTAGAGATTTCTGATCCTGGTCGATCATCCCAAGTTTGCAGTGGCCTTCACACATGAGTGTTCACCCACACAAGTGACCCACTTCTTAGCTTAGCAAACAAGGTGCTCCATCGTCTCACCTTCCCCTTCTTCCATGTTATACACCTGTTTCACCAACCTGTGTCTAAATTCCCTGAACTTACCATCTCCTTCCAGGCTCTGTGTCTTTCTTTCTTCATGCATTTTCCTTTGGATTGTTCATAACCCTTTGTTCTCTTGACTAACTCATTCTTTACTTCAGTGTCACCTTAATTGTTTCTTAGCACCCTCTCTCCAGCTCCCACAATGCTCCTAATGGACATACTGCTGAACAAGACAGGCAGTGTACCTGCTCAGTGGACCTCCTTGAGGGAGAAACAGAAAATTAACAAATTCTTTCATCAACTCCCAGTGCCTGAAAATATGAGGTACCATATTACCCCACATCTCTCTTGATCAGAATCCTTTTCACACTGTGTTGAAATTAACTGCTTTATGCCTGCCTGTTCGAAGTCTTATCTGTTGCTGTGTTCTTACCGCCTAACGCAATGCCTGACACGTAGTAGGAAGCATGATATTAAATTGTTTGGGTTCCAGTGCCCGCTGATTCATAGCTGCCACGTGTCACTCCTGCTGGATGCCAGGTATTTGCCGGACATGTTGCATGCATCGTTTGAACCACACCACCTTGTGCAGCAGAACTGATAAATAACTAAGGCTCATAGGGTTGAGTGGACTTTGCTGAGGGCCATAGTAGCAACTGACAGGGCCTCAATTCCCACATGGCCTTCAGACCACATCCAAGGATCCATGTCCACATGACAGCCAAGCGCACTGTCACATGGAGAAGCAGTCAAATGTAATCCACTGCTTGAAAGTTTTTCCTCTTCATCCAGCCTCTCTGTTCCCCACTCCATTCCTCCCTGACTCCTCAGCCTCCCTCAGGTCCTGGTTTTCTGTTCAGTCAGTGGCATTCAACAGTTACCTGTTTATCCTTTCCAATAGGAAATGAAATTTAAAAGAGACAAGGCCACGCGGGAGAAGAGCCTTGAATGTTGCTATTGAGGGGTCATGGGGGTAATTTCTGAAAAAAAATGCTTTAGAAGCAAGTACTTCCTGAAATAGATCCATCTCCGGGGGCTCTGCCTCAGTTTCACCATGGGGTGCTGGGGTGGGTACCATAGGGGCCTCTTTCCTTTCTTCAATGTTCAGTCATAAGAGGTCTCACAAGTTCTCTGTAGAAAGCCAAATGTTTCTTTTGGAGAAGGGACTGGAAATTGCACCCCTATGTAGCAGAAAGGGGGAAGCCTACCATTTAAAAATATACCTGGGCCTGCTTCCAACTGCAAATAATTCTCTGGGCAACAGACTAGATTTGGAGTATTTTTGTCCTTTTTTCCCCCCTGTTTTAAAAACAGAACTGCCTTCCTTCATCAGCTGGAGCTTTGTGTATAGCAGGGATGCCTACAGCCATGCTCTTTTAAGCTAGACCCTGGACTTGCCATGACTCTGAGCTTTCTTTTGCTTACCTGCAGAGTGGGAGGATTTCTGTCTTTTAAGTAAGGTTGTTTTTCTGGCCAAGAAGCATGTGTGTGGGCTGCTTGTCTCTGTGTGATATGATAGTTAGCTTGCATGGCCACAGTAGGCAGATGCATTCTGACTCAGCCCCTTAGCCTGAGTCTCCCTCAGAGCTTCCCGTCCAGGTCCATGACCGGATTCTCTAAGTCAGGAGTACTTACTTCTTCTTGTTCCCCCTCTGTGATTGCCCTTGGCACCCAGGTAGCCTATTCCAATGGTTATGACTGACCTTTACCTTTGCCCTGGAGCTTGACTCCCAGTTCATCCAAATGGGGGAACTGAGTCATCTCATTGTACTCCTGATTGTTCGTATTTGGTACGAAGCAGTGGGTGAGGGTAGCAAGGTGGGGATGGCCTTGGTCCTTGGCAAGTTGCAAACAGTCCTTTTTGAACTGGGGTCACTGAGAGCTAATCCATCTTCAAAACTGGTAGCTGGATGGAAGAATTCCTTATGGAATTTCTAGGTAGCCAAGTGACATTTAAGTCTCTCAAGTTCAGCAGGTTTAAGCGATCTCTTCCCAATATCGATGCCATCATTTTCTTTCAAGACTAAACTAAAGCACTTGAAGTCTTTGTAACGTCCTACAGAAAATGAGAGAGGTGATGTTGACTCTCAAGGAGCCCCATCGCAGTAGCCAGTGTAGACAGGGGCTCACTACTGGTTCTCTTGCACCCACACCCATTCACATTCCCCGGAGGCAGGCTGTGTGGTCTAGGGAAAGAGCACTTGACAGGAACCTAGGTCGTAGTCCAGCTCAGCTCCACCACAGGTCAGCAACCTTTCAGCTAAGCCCTGGGCTTCAGTGTTTTCACCATGAAAAGGGCAGTATCAATCCTTGATCTTGATCTGGTTGCCTTACTCATTCTGAGGCTCCAGTGTTGCATGGTCCAGTGCAATGACCATTGGCCACCTGTAGCTGTTGAGTTCTAGAAATGTGACCACTTCCAAATGTGATGTGGTATATATAAAACACATGCTGAATTTCAAAGTTTTTTTTTTTGAGCAACCTTACAAGATTTTAACAAAATAATATAAAATGTGTATAAAATGTGTATATATGAAAAAAGATCTAAAAGCATTTTGATGTTAATTTTATGTTGAAATGGCAATATCTTCACACCGAATTAAGCAAAACATATTACTAAAATTAATTTACCTGATCCTTTTAAACCTACCTACAAGAAAATTTAAGATGACACATGTGGCTTGCATTTGTGGCTCACATTATATTTCTGTTGGATAACATTTTGCTCACAGACAATAGCTAGGACCTTGAGTAAATCTCCTAATCTGTATTTCCTTACTGCATATACTTTCCAGCCTTAAAATTCTAGGGGTTACTTTTTAATCAGTGAACAAAAGGAAACTCAGCCATGGCAAGTCCAGGGCCCGTGCTCAGAAGACCTAGGGTGTATGTAAACTTCCCTACTATACATAAAGCCCTAGCCAATGAAGGAAGCCAGTTCTCCATCAGAAACAAAAAGGACAAAAACACTCCAAATCTAGTCTGTCCACCCTAAGAACTATTTGCTGTTGGAAGCTAGCCTCTGTCTGTAATGTTTTAAAATATAAAAGTACTTTACACAGAAGGGATTATCGTTACTGGTTATGATTTGATTAAAAACTATCAGAGAAGGGCCCTATCGGATGCAATCTCCCTTTTGTGGAGGAAAAAAAAATATTTTTAAGTTAAAGCCAGAGGGATCATAATTTGAAAATGGTTTACATAAAGAATGGCCATAGAACCACAGAACCAGTTGGGAAATCCCAGCTTTGGGGTACTAATTGAGTGTGTGCACACAGGACCCTAATGATCCAGCCATTGCCTCTGTCTCTTGAACTTCATCTTGTACTGTCTCCTTTGCACCAGCCGCATTTCTTTGTGTGTGTGTGTGTACGTGTGTGTGTACATGTGTGTGTGTCTCAGGATTGAGCCCAGAGGTGCTTAACCACAGAGACACATCCCTAGCCCTTTTTAATTTTTATTTTTATACAAGACCTCACCAAATTGCTTAGAGCATTGTTGAAGGTGGCTTTGAACTTGCAATCCTCCTACTTCAGTCGCCTGAGCTGCTGGAATTATAGGCATGTGCCACCATGTCCAGCCCGCATAACCTTCTTTCAGCTTCTTCCACAAAACTATCTTCTTTCCTGACCAAAGACAGTGGCACACACTCTTCTACCCAGAGTTTTCCCTTTGCTTTTTGTCTCCTTTATTTCACAGCTTCATTTTCATCTCCTCAAGGAAGGTTTTTCCTGACCATCCAAAGTTACTTTCTGCTGTCTGTTTCCTCTTCCTTTATAGGTAATAAAAATTGTGGTGTAGGCTTGGAAGGGCGAGAAGACACTTTTGATAGGAGAGCAGGGACCTATGCATGCGACTGCATTCAGGGAGCTTCCTGCCAGCGCTGCTGTGTTTGCTTCATCATCGTTTTCCTAACAATGAGCTCTTGGTCCCTTTGCCTGGAACCTAGCGTGGAAACACAGCGTGGAAATCAGTCCACCTTCAACCCAGCAGCTGTCTTGCTGATCCCCTTACTTGACAAGTCTATTTGCTTTTGGGGGAGGAAACTTGAAGAGGGCTATGGAATTCTGTCATGCAATAGCGGGAAAATGACACCTTATACCGCATCTTGATTCTTCAAAGCATGCTCACGGGGAAGGATGGCGGGAAGGATGGCGGTAAGCTGCGCAGGGCCTGCCTCCACACTTTGCAGCCCCAGCTCACTCTTGGCACCTGAGCCCGCCTATCATTCCTCACCTCCCCTAACTGCTGCTGAGTGCTCAACTTAGAGGAATGAAACCCACTGGGTGCTTAGCAAATGGCCACCTGGCTGTGTGAGGGGCACAGAGCCTCACTGCTTCCTCTAAACTGCTGCTACCCCACTCCAGACAGAGGCCATTGAACAAAATTGGAATGTTTGTGCTCCTGTATTTACCTTTTAAAATTGAGATAGCTGTTTATCCACCAACGGTCACAGATCTCAGATTCCTCACTCCCTTGGTACCATGTTCAGTGATTTCTAGCTAACACAAGGCCCAGTTTTTTTTTTTAACTCATAAATAATATGGGAGCAAATATGGAGCTTCTTGGCTTTCCCAGGTTGTCATTTTCCTTGCCTGCAGGTGTTTTTGTTTAGATTCAAAGCTGCTGTGCACCCACTTCAGAGGTGTCTTTGGAGTTTCGCCTCAAGGCTTCTAGAAACCTGTGGACTGGGATCCTGCTTACAGGGATCCTGGAAGGTCTAGCTAGCCCTGAACCGACAGCCTTGGTCAAGCTTGCCAAAAGACTCGCAGGGACGTTCAGACCTTGAGGCCTCTTCATGATGGTGCAAAGTGCTTGACCAGCTGGCTCCTGCCTCAGCTCCCTCCGCTCCTCCACTTCCACCCTGCTGTGATGACAGTGCCCTTCCCAACCTCTGCCATCCTTAAGGACCCAGCTCACACTCACCACTGCCAAAGTCTTTCCTGACCCCACCCTGCCCTGTATGTGTTCAACCTCTTCCCCATCATGCAAGTGCAGGATGCCTGTTTTCATGTGTGTTCACTCTCCCCCCTCCCTCTGCTTCTTCTTCCCCCATGAAAGACATGCGTATTGAGTGTCTTTATTTCAAGCAAAGCCTCACAGATCACCTTTCTAACAGTGGGGGTGACCAGGAAGACCATGGCGGAGAGGGTTTTGAGAGGGCTCAGAATAGCTTCCTGTGCCCTGAGCTTCCTGAGATCCCAGGTTATGTTTTATAGCTGTTTGATAAACAAAGGAATGAGTAAAAATCAGAACTTGTGTGCTGAAAGGTTTGCCATAATTGTCCTCAACCTTGATAGGCGTTAGGATCACCTGGTGAGACCTTCCTTGGATTAGTCTAGACCCTAAGCTCCTCCATTTTGACCACCTTCCCAGGGGATTCTAAAGTCCACCAAAGTCTGAAGACCACTAATGGAGCAGTAGTTCTTCACCTCAGCTGTGATTGGAATCACCTGGGGAATTTTTAAAAATTAGTTATGCCTAGGTCTGTCCCTTCCTGATTCTGATTTTGTTGGTCTGGTGTGCAGTCTGTGATGGGAGAGATTTAAAAGCCCCCCAGGTGATTTTGATATGCAAGGAAGTAAGTTATTGTATGCTGATGTGCCTTGTAGTTCAACTCTTGCCACAATATTCTCACAAGTGATTGGTCCAGATATAGGTGCTTAGAACTTTCTCCATTTTTCCTGAATTTTCTAAGGTAATATAGAAAAGATCTGGGCTTGGAATGAGAAGTCCTTGGTGTACACTTAAGCTTTATGGTTAACTCCATGTTCTTGAAAGTTGAGCTTTAGTAATTTTTTTCATCAATAAATTGGGAAGAATACCAGTCTTCTGGGTTGCTGTATATTAAATCAATGAAATACATGAGAGGTCTGAGCTCAGGCCTCATAAATATAAAGAAGTAAAGATTGATATTGACACTGATGTATTTCTAAAATATCTGAAGTACTGGCATAACTCCATCACCTTTTCCATATGGGCATTCATAATAACGTCCTGCCTCCTGGAATAATGGCAGCTATAGCAGCTTCCATGTATCAAGACCTTTTGGTGTGCCATGGACCATGTTAAGAGATTTACGTGGATTGTCTCCCTTAATTCTCATAATAATTCTGAGGCAGTATGTCTAATTTTACAGATGAAAAAATAAACAAACAAAAAACCCCAAAACAAACAAAAAGCCCTGAGATTTAGGAAACTGTAGTGGATTGAATAGTGGCTCCAAGAGGTATGTCCATGTCCTAATTCCTGGAAACCTGTGCATCTGATCTTATTTGAAAATAGGATGTTTGCACATGTAATTAATTCAAGGATTTTTTTCTTCTTTTCTTTTTTTATTTAGAGAGAGAGAGAGAAATAATTTTATTTTATTTAGTTTTTCATGTGGCTTTTGCTGCTCTGAAGCTTTATTGTGGATGTGGGGCTGAGATTTGAATCCGTGTCCTCGCATATGCCAGGCAAGCACTGTAACCGCTGAGCCACACTGCTCCACTGCCTAAATCAAGGATCTTGAGATGATGTCATCCTCCATTGTCCAGGTAGGCCTTAAATGGCTGCAAGTGAGGAATTTGGTGTTACCACCACTGAATCCTCAACACATTGCCTGGCACAGAGCTGGCACTCGATAAACACCTGCTGGATGTGAGAGTGAGTGTAAGTGTAGGGTGGAGGACAATGTTGAAATTAAAGTTCTGGGAAGCATCTGTGGGAGGAACACATCACCTGCAGCTTAAAAGGCAACTAACGGCATGGAGAAAAAAAAATTCTTGTGGGTCAACTTGAATTCTACACAACCACATTCCCAGGGGTACAGATAGTCAGGTCTAACTTAGGGCCAATAAAAAATGAAACCATTTGCAGAAAATAAGCTAAAATCTTTGTTGTAGCAACTGGAAGCAGAGCTAGGAGCCCTCTGTGGCATGTGGGGAGTTGAACTTCCTATCCTGATGGAGCAGCATGACTAGTGGCAGTTTTTCAAAGCAAGTAACCATCGGATGCAATAAACCCAGGCAGAGCAGTACTGAAGCCTGGGGCCTTGGCAGGAACTGCCCTGAAGTAATATTGCTTAGAACTCGAGAGATGATTACTGAGCTTCTCATGGCCCTACAGGAAATCTTGCCTGGCACAAGAATGCAGACGTTTTCCAAAATTGTCTAAAAGAAGTTCCCCCACACACTCCTGCCTCATAATGATGCTGTAATGGGTTGCAGAGCTCATGTGTGCTGAAGCTGCATGGCCTCCCCACCTCGTGGCTCCTTATCCTCAAAGAAGGGACTTTCCTGTTGTCCACCAACTTCTGCAAACTCCAGAAGGCCAAGGTGGACTTGTAGGCACCCAAGATCCTGGAAAACAGGCCAGAGGGAATAAAGGACTGATGCCTACCTCGGGGATTTACTAGCTGGATCCAGCAAGGAGGTTGTGAGAGTCCTTTGTTCCAGGATAAACCTTATGTTTTCATATTTCTCCATTGTGGCACCTATCGTTGCTAGGGTTTTATGATTTTACATATATCTGTGAAAGTAATTGTTGAAATTCTTTCTCTTCTGCTCTGGGAGGTAGATATGGTCACATCAATTAAGTAGACAGGAAAACACGTTCAAGCGAAGTGACTCTAGGAAATGGCAGAGCCAGAATTCAAATGTAGGTTTTCCCAACTGCCAACCTCATATTTTCAATGACTACTTAGTCCTAAACAAACAAACAAACAAAATCCCTGTTTATAGGGAGAAAAGAAATGGGGTCATAGGTTTTAGCTGATCGAATAGTCTTTCTGGATGAAGAAATACTTAATTACCCTTCGGTGATTTTTTAAAATTTATGTTTTTCCTCTAATTTCCACATTTTCTTCAATAAGTATCCTATTCTATTGTAATCAGATTAAAAATAGGTAATACACTTAAGAAATAAGTAAATTTGTATATACCCAAAATAATTGAAAATGGGTACTCAAAAATATGTGTGTACATATTCTTTGCTCCACTGTTTGTGATAACCGGATGGTGGAAATGGCCCAAATGTCCATCAATGGGTGGATGGCAAGCAAAATATGGTGTACCCTTATAATGAGATATTATTTAGCTGTGAACAGGAATAAAGTTCTGATACGTGCCACAATGTGGATGCACGTTGAGAACATCCTGCAGAACGAATAAGGCCGGACACAGCAGGCCACATGTTGTGTTATTCCATTCACATGAAATATCTAAAATGGGTAAATGCATAGAGGCAGAAGTTGGGGTGGTCGACATATTTTGAAACTAAATAGAAGTGGTGGTTTACAGCATTGAGAAAATACTAGTTACCACCGAATGGTTCACTTTTAAATGCTTAATTTTACATTACGTGATTTTCTTACTTCTGTACAAATACATAAATTTTTTTAAATAAATAACATTGTCACATGATTAGATTTTATCATGCAGTTCTCCTTTATTGCTTGTGCCATGAAGGCTGCAAACTATTGATTTAATGTCTCCACACTGCTTAGAACTACAGCCCCAGACCAAGTAAGAGCCCTGGCATGTCCACTAACTAATAAAGCACCCTCGGGACTGTTACTTGACTGCTCTGGACTGCGTGTTCTCAGCTGTCACACAGAAATAATGACGTCCACTGAAGTCAGCCCCAGATTCTCATATGATAATGCTGTGCTTTGTAACCTATAAAGTGACTTAAATATGTTTCGCAGTCTTTGTTTTTACATTGAGAAACACTGTTAGATCAGAGAGCATCTCTAATTGCTTACCAGGCATGTGTGTGAAAAGAACTATGAGGGCTGGGAGGGACAACATGTGCCTGTTCAGGAGGTTGTAGCTGGAGAATCACTTGAGCCCCAGGGTTCAAGACCAGACTGGGCAACATGGCCAGAGCCCATCTCAAAAAAACAAAGCAAAACCAACTATGAGAGGAAAGGAAGAAATCTTATGTGGTCGTTGTTGATGTTGCTGATTTCTTGTTTGTGAGTTAGTTTCTTGTTAGTGTGGATTTTTTAACATTATAATAAACTTTATTCAGGTAAGAAGTTATGTGCAGGATGCAGAAAAGGTTTGAAGTCATGGAAAAGTAATAATGCAGAGAAAACCTTACTGCTGGTGATGGGCATCTGCCTGCAAAGAGCTCCCGCTCAGACTGAGGCCCAAAGCACAGGGAAATCCTGTGCAGACCTCCAGCTGCTGGCCTTGACATGAGAGCCACTTAGGTGCTAAGTAACAGTGGACGCTCTGGCCCTGCGGTGAGTCCTAGGAGCCCCATAACCAGCCCTCCGGCACCCTCTCAGTTCTCAGTCACTCTCAAGCTGCCAGGAGAGGGATAGGGGAAGACTGGGGAACATTGAAAGGACATTTCAAAATCCAGCTAAAGGGGTTGGGACTTCATTTGCAGAGTGAGTTGAAGCAGGAGAGTCTATTGTGAAAGTGGCTCTCAGCAGCTCTGTCCTTTTGGGGTGAAGTGGGCCTGCGGGTTCTCCTGTACCTTTTGTTGCCCTTTTCCTTAAATCTTTTTCTTCCTTTAACAAAACAAACAACAACAACAACAACAACTGGAGCTGGAGTGGTGGCTCAGCAGTTACAGTGCTTGCCTGGCATACGTGAGGACGTGGGTTCAAACCCCAGCACCATGTACACAATGGAGTGCTGGAGCGATAAAAGTCACATGAAAAACTAGATAAAATTGGTTCTCTCTCTCACTGACCCTCTCTCTTTAAAAAATTAGATTTTAAACACTTGGTAAAGGTAAACATTTTGGTTGTAGAATATCTGGAAAATAAGCTAAGCCAGAATTATGTCACTGCTAACATATTCTCTTCATCTGTTCTGTGCTTATATTTTCCCTCATAGACTTACCAAAATGCAATCAAACTGGGGCAATTTCATTTGCAAATGGCATTTGTCTTTTAACAGCATCCCAAGCCTCTTTCTTTTTGTGTCATTAAGTATTTTTAGCATCATTTTTATTAGCCATGGAAGTCCGTTCCATTTTAGAGGGTTTTACTAACTTATTGAACCTATCTCCTATTGTTGAAGAGTCAGGGTTAATCCAGATTTATGATGTTATAAAAAATACTGTGACTAAAAATGCCTTCCAAGGCCTCAGGTAGCACCTGGCCTCATGAAGGTGCTTATTACATAGCACCGTCATAAATCTGTCTGCATATTTACATCTGGAGCAGCACTCGGAACACCCTGTTCACAGATTACCTTCACCAACACTGGGTATTGTCATTTTTTCTTAGTCACATCAATTTTAAAAGCAAGAAAATAACATGTTGTTGTTTTTATAACTTCCATTTCTTTGCACAGCTAAGGTTGAATTTTTTAAATGTTTAGGGACCATGTTTTTCTCCAATGACTCTTCATTCTACTACTAATATATTTATCTTTTTGTTATTGACTGGAAATATGGTTTTTTGCTTTAGATTTTTTTGATATTCAGTTTTATTTATGATGTGTATATTCTAACATGGAAAAACTCATTTCTATGAAATCAAAACTGTTAATCTTGTCCTTCGGGTTTTTTAATTTGGCATCACTTTTAGAAAAGCCTTCCCTTTCTTTTCTAAGATGAAAGAAACAATTATTTCTATTTGTCTAAGGTATTGTAAGTAATCACTTCCTTTTGAAAGTGTGGATCAGGCTGAGTAATACTTCAGCCCTTAAAGAGGCAGCAAATTAATATAGCACCAGAGTTGACATTTCTGCACAACTGGACACACAGTGCTCTGAGGTGAATGACCTTAGAGGTTGTATCATCCAAACTTCCAACTGACACATGGTTCCCTTTGTCCTGGATCCTCAAATGCAGTTGTCCTTTCTTTTTTCTTTTCTTTCTTTCTTTTTATAAAGAGAGAGAGACACACACAAAGACAGAATTAATTTTATTTAGTTTTTCATGTGCCCCTCACTGCTCCAAGACTTCGTTGTGTACGTGGTACTGGGGTTTGAACTCGCGTACTCACGCATGCCAGGCAAGCACCGTAACCACCAAGCCACCGCTCCAGCCCTGCAGATTCCTTTCTATCTTAATGCATTCTTCAGTGACATTACATAGGCTAACTCATGCTTTCTGAGAAGCCCTGAGGTTAGGAAGGTGTTTGCTCATGTCAGGCAGTTGGTCTTCATTCTCACACCTCCACGTCTTGCCCTCTTCTCTCAGAAAGAGGCTAGGGGAAAGGTGTTGGTCTGGGGCTATACCATCAGGTTGACTGACTTTCTGCTCTGTCTCTCTAGCTATGTGAATATGGCCTTTGATAAATTATGTAACTTCTTTGAACCCCAGTTTTGTCATCTGTACAATGGAGATTCAAAAATTCCTACCAAGACACATTCTAACTTTGAGACAAACAAAGGATGGTGGAGCCAGTGGCATTGGCTGTGCCTTACTCATTGGTTGAATGTGGTCATTTTGGATTTGATCATGGCTTAAGTTTTTCTTTAGTTCTAAGTTTCCACAGTGTGTACATTGGGTTTAAAACATTGTCTTATAACCTTATTTTTAATTAATAAATCCAAAACATAAATCTAGATAAATTTGGAAGCACTCTCAAAAGAAACAAGAAGAATAAAAATCAGTGTCATATTAACAGCAATAATCTGTTACGAAACTTCTTATTACATAGATGTGTCCTCATTAGTTCCAGTGTTGAACTTTGAATTAAAATGACAAATAGCCTCTGCTCTTAGAATACCTGGTGTATGGACACCTAAACCTCATGAGTTTGCTTTGAGAATTGGGGGTGATCTGCATGGCTCTGGTGGTGCGTTAGCGCCATGATGTTATTGCCCACAGAGTCTCCTCTTTCTCTAGCTAAACATTTTCCCGTCATCCGTGGTGTTCCCCTAGCATTAGCTTTCTGCCTTTCAATATTCTTCTGGTTCTTCACAACCCAATTCAAATGTCATTTTCCATGACGCCTTCTCTAGTTTTCTAGTTAAATTTAGTTGTTCTTTCTCAATAATGAAATTTGGATGATATTTAGCCCTGTTTTAACTCAGACTGCATTTGACACCTAACTTTCTTGAAATCAGAGACCTTGGCTTCATATTTTAGTCATGGAGAAAAGATTAATTCTAGCTCATGGTTTCAAAGGTATAGTCCAGGGTTGGCTAACTCCAAGGTAGAACATCATGGCAGAAGGACATAGCAAAGGTAAACTGCTCAGCTCATGCCCACTGGGAAGCAGGGGCTGGGGGAGAGGAAATGAAGAGCCCCCAGTAGAGATAGTCCCCAAGGCCACCCACACCCCTGCCAGTGACCTGCTGCCTCTAGCCATGCCCCACGCACCTACAGTTTTTCACTTCCTAGGTTCATTCAAATTATTAACCCATCAAATGGATCATTCAATCCACTGAAGACGTGAGTGCCCTCATGATCCAGTCTCGTCTCCTCTGAACATTGCTGCACTGCCCAACACATGAGCTTTTGAGGACGATTCCAGAGTCAAACCATGGCACTTAGTATGTTCCCCGCTTGGCTGGTCCCAATTCTCTTTGCCCCCATAAAAGTTCTGACTGGAGTTATTTCCATTTCTCTGGAATGATGGAGGCAGCTGAGTGGGTTTAGCCTGGACAAGAGAAAGCTGGAGGCAGCCTTGTGATTGTCTCCAGGCATAGGAAATGATGCCTGCCAGAAGATAGGAAAAGTGATACCATAGTTTGACACCATAATTCCTAATAAGTTTGGGTGGTGAAGCAAATTTCAGCCCAATATATGGAAGACCGTTTTAATAAAAAACAAAATAAATAAATGAAAAGGAAGAGTGGGAGAGAAAATGAACATCATTGATAATTGAATTACTGCTGTACATAAATTATTTCTACTCCCACACGGTCTTATAAAATAGGTCCCCTCTTTTTTTTTCTTTCTTTCTTTCTTTTTTTTTTTTTAGATCCCCTTTTTCATGGATGAGAAAATCAAAGTTCCGAAAAGGCTAAAGACCGAGTGTAAGGTCACATCATTAGTCTACTCCTTCACCTTTCTTCATGAAGAAGCACTCTCCCCGTCCCTAGAGAAACGGAGGTCAATTGCATGACTATTTTGGGGGAATGCTCTGTCAGGAGTGCTTGGGACAGGGTGTTAGGCAGCTTTCATCTGACCTGAGTACGCAACTCCAAAGGAGGAAAGATTTAGTCTGTTTCCTGGTTCCAGTCCTCGTCATTTGCCTCCATTGTTTTGGGGGCCTGTGGTGAGGCAGGGCCACATGGTGGGGAGCACATGGTGGAGCCAAACTGCTTGCCTCTTGGTGGCTGCGAAGCAAAGACATGAGGAAGGGCAGGCCACCTAAGACCTAACTAGGGCCCAACTCTTACAGGTTCCACCTCCTCCCGAGAGGACCATAGGCTAGCAACCAAGCCTTCCACACAGACCTTTCGGAAGCATTCAAGATCCAAGTCATAACAGGGGTATTGCTGTAAGTTGTATTGCAGTTTTCTCCCATCTCTAAATATTATGTTTGGGGAATTCTCAGTCTCTGACATGAGTTTAATGGGAATAGGCCCATAAAACCTCCCTTCTCTAATCTTTTTATGGAAAAGATATATTAAAAACTCTTAGTGAAGTTATTACAAATTATCATTACATTATTTCAGATGTTGTTGGTCCCGTCAGGTAGTATTTATGAAGCTGTTTGGAGGATATAACCTTGGAAATTTCTATTCTGATAAAATTGACTTGGTTCTGGCCAACAAGGGCTATATTTTTTTCAACCAAAGGTTACTTTGTCTGGGGAGATAAAAAAATGAAAATATGCATGAGTTGTCACCTGATTGTAGAAGTCAGATGGATGAGGTACTTAGCCTTGCTATCCTGAGTACATTCCATGCTGAAGGTGGGTCCCTGCAGACTGAGCCCCCCAGTGTCAGCTTCTGGGGCAGGCCGCCAACATTTTGAAGCAGCTGCCATTTTTCTTTGGTGATTCATGTGTGAAAGTGTCTCCCCCATAAGAATTTGAGTCATCTTGTTCTTCCCAGAGCCAGGCTCTTATCAGACCAGAAGTGTCTACTCATACAAATGCATCTTAGTCGGGAAGTTGCTCCATCCAAATTCATAACCCATTTGGTCTGTAGCATCTCATATTTGGCCACATGGCTTTTTTTGTACTTAAGGGTAGAATCCAGAGCTGTTGTACATTTTGGCGTAGCTTCAGAGATAACTTTAAAATGATCGTGTATCACTATCTTTTTAGTTGAAATGGCTTAACTGGTATTCCTCTTTCCTGTTGTGAAGGCAGAGCCTTGAATTTACATACTGCCTCTCGTGGTGTGTGTGTGTGTGTGTGTGTGTGTGTGTGTGTGTGTGTGTGTAAAATAACATTCCTGGTTAAAGGAGATATGACAACAATTAATCAACTGCAAGAAGATGCAAATCCAGTTCATTATTTTTCTTTTCTTTTTTGCCCCTGGTTTTTTCCCCCAGGAAAAATATTACAATTATCTTTCTCTTCCTCCATTTTCATTACGCAAAGTTTGTTCTTCCTGAAATTGGGTTTGAAAAGGGAGTGATGATATTTATTTACTTACTTACTTACTTACTTATTTATTTTTGTATCTTGCAAGATAGAAAAGCCATCAAAACACTTAGTACGAAGTTGGCCCTACTTTGGGATCATTTAGACTAGTCTGTCACAAGTTTAGCAGACATGATCCAGAAAAGAGAGTCTCATGCGGTGACAAATGATATTTTTGGGATAGGGATGGGACTGGACTCCACTCTCTGGCCCTTACTGCACAGCCTTGTAACATCATGGCTTCTCAGGAGTGTTCTCAACTGAGACCTGAGAAAGTGATCAACCTCACCAGGGCTCACAGCAGGCCATCAGGGCCGAGTGTCTTTTTTCCTTCTTCATAATGTCATTGTGAAACTCAAGGACGTGGAACCCACAAAATGAGATCCTCTATTAACTGTCATTGCTTTATGCACTCAACTCTAAGAAAACAGAGAAGGGATTTATTTAAAAAAGCAGTATCTTCTGTTACACAGATGAGTAAACTGAGGCCCAGAGTTAGCCAGCCGATAGGCAATGGAATTGGTTCTAGAACCCAGGGCTCTGGTTTGTGTTCCTGGAACCAAGCAGGAAATTTTACGTTGATGTTTGACATTTTATACTTACTAACCCTGGCAAGTACACAAATGTATTTTGGAAGGATTTTTAAGAATGGTAAACACTAAAGTGGTTTGGGAGCTTTAAAACAAAAATAATCTTTGTTGCCCCATTGTCTAAGCATTCTAATTAGCTGAGGATTTTCTGTATGGTAATAATCGTGATAAGTACTTAGCTAAGACTTTCCTGTGTACCAGGTACTTTTCGAAGTGCCCTAGCTATACTAACTCATTTGTCAAAATGGTTCATTCCTTTTTTAATTTAAGATTTATAATTAGATTTATTGAGACTAGTGTGTGCTAAACCCTCCTATGAACTTTTCCTACTTTATCTCACATAATCTATAGGATAGTGTGTGGCAAGAGGTATTACTAGAGCTTGGCGATCTTAAATAAATTGCCTGAGGACACCTAATAGAAAGTGACAAGCCAGGATTTGAACCCAGGTCTGCCTGTCTCTTCACTCTGTGTAGTGTGCATCCTTCTAATCACCGTCGTCTCAGTAGTAATGATGTCATCGGGTGGCTGGGGCAGTGTCTGAGCATGGTTGCTGGTTGGCTCACAGTTTGTTTCTTGAGGGACTTCTAAGTTTCATCCTGAAATTCTGGCTGGAAATTTGATTCGGTGGTGAAAGCGGAAGAAATACAGCTTTCATGTTCATGCGCAATTTGCTTTTCATTTTCTTTTATTATCCTGAGACTTACTGTAAATCACACTCTCCCGTCAGTCCTGAGAGTTCTGATTATGTTCATGGGGTCCAGCTAAGAGCAAGGGGAGTAAATTACTGCCACTTTGTTTGAAAATTTTTTTAGCCACAGTACATTAGCTGATTTTGTTTACTTTTCCACTGGTGGTGTGCACATTTTTATTTCAGAATTTGTGTTTCTTGAATGTCTCATTTGTGAATAATGTAGCTTGCAAAATTGAATGATTGGGGGAAAAAATATGAAAGAGGGTATCCTACTTGGCATCTATAAGATTTTAAAGCATTTATAGCGAAAATGCATTCCGGAGTCTCTCTCGGTCTCTCTGAGTTTCTCGGAGTTTCTCTAAGTCTCTCTCTCTCTCTCTCTCTGTCTTGCACACACATACCACACACACAAACACTCATTCTCTGCTCTCCTGTTTTCTGCTAATCTCTCTGTTTTACTCCATTTCCCCAAAAGCTATTGCTATGAAATGATTAATATGGTGGCTAATATCAGGCAACTACTAAGAAATGCCTCCTTCTAGGCGTCTCCAAGTATTTCTCTTTGAAAGATTGATAGATTAGAGGGTCAGGGGACGTGTTTTATTTTAAGTTTCTGTTCCAAATTTCCTGACTCTTTTTTGGAAAATAAGTAAATAAATAAACCTTTTTAAAAGGAAAATGGGACTAATAAGAACCAGACCCTAAAATGATTGTCAAAAATAACTGCTTTTCCTTGAATCGATAGCATTAATCTTCAGATACTCCCCTTTCCATAAAATCCCCCTAATAGCTTGATCTGCTCTTCTTGCCAGGCCATCCGGAGTGACTTACAAAGTGACATCCAATTCCTCAGTGGCTTTCAGTAACTGGTGTGGGAGTTCAGAAGGGAAGTTTGGTTATATATTTTGATACGAGACTGAGAAAGGAGGCACTGGCATGTGCTAGCACCCCCAACTTTGAGGTCTCAGGAGGCACTATTGTCACAATGTTCACAGGACCATCGTAAAGGGGCTAGAAACCAGCAACAATGCTGGACCTTGTGGCACATGACTGTAATCCCCACTACGCAGGAGACTCTTGCAGGAGAATTTCAAGTTCTAGGCCAATCTGGACAATTTAGCAAGACCGTATCTCAAAATAAAATAAAGTTTTTAAAAAGATTTTGGTGTAACTCAGTGGTAGAGTGCTTGCTTAGCATGTGTGAGGCTGAGTTCAGTCATCAGTACAGAGAGAAAGAGAGAAGAGAAAGGAAGGGAGGGAAGGGAAGAAAACAGTGATGCTTGTTCAGGACCCAGGTGAGTTTAAAAATAACTCATTTTCCTGAAATTTGTTAGAGTTTGTCAGGTGCGTTTGGAAAAAATTGCAGTGCTTATGAAAAGGAAGCTTAAGTTAGAGAGCTTTCATCCTATTAATAATTCATACAAAAATGTTAGTACATTGATTAGATTTTCTATTCAATATCTTCCCGGGAGGCTAACTATCTATAATAACCCGGTGTTTTTGTTAACTGCTCCCATGACCCATCGCCATGGGCCTTCAGCAACCAAATTTGTGTTATGTAATCCTGGCCCTCTTGTCAAGTTGATTGGACCAGGTGAGGTACTTGACTCTTGTAGGGCCAATCAGATTCTTTTTTCTGGAAATTTGGGTCTGACTCTCAGAGAAAGCCAGTGTGTGTTGGTGAGTTTGCTTGTAGGGCTGTGAGATCAACTTGGGGCCATGCAATGATCATTTACTGTATGTATAGAGAAACCAAGAAAGCTTTCTTTGCACAGAATTGGAAATTTGGTGTGGAGGGAGATTTCTGACCTGTTTCCCAGCAGCTTTTCAGTTTCTGGTTTCTGGTTTTCCTAAGACCAGGTCAGACTCCTTGCCAGTTCTGCAAGAAACCCTTGATCCTGTGTTAAATTCACATCCACTCTATCTGCCCTTTCGCCCTCTTAAACAGGATTGAATTAGGTCCTATTACATGCAACCAGAGGGTGTTAACAAAGACATGTTGTCTATCTCGCCAGTGTCTACTTGTTTTATTATAGAGATGCCCAAGTTCACATTCACTCTTGTGCCCTCAAAGGTTTGAGTTAGGAACAAACCCCAGATCTCTTAGTCCTGTCCTCTCATTAGATAGATGAGGAAACCGAAGAGAATAAATGAAAAGGAAGTGATTTTCCATGGGTCACACAGCCAGGACTTGATGTTTGCCATCAACCTCTATCCATCCATCCATCCATCCATCCATCCAGTAAACACAAACTGAGCAAGTTCCTGCTGTGTGACAGGAACTTGAATACATGCTTTCGTTCCCAACAAACTGAGAATATAGTAGCATCAAAGTTCTTTCTGCTTATTTTCACTTCATTCCATGGGCTTCCCATCTGGAGGGCACTTTGCTGGTGCTGCTAGTTCATCAACAGAGCCCATTTATCCAGGAATCTGCCAGAGCGTACTCCATCGCATAGTCTCTGCGCCTCTCTTGTGGCACTCTTTTCTAAAATCCGTGACAGTCCGTTTTTATAATTATTTCCCTTGGGAACTTCTTGGATGCAAGGACTGTGTGGAATCCTGACCTTCACTTCCTAGTGAAGAATCTTACAAGGTACATCTTCAATAAGGGTCTAGTAGTCTAAAGAATTTATTTCACCCCTTAAAATCTTAAAAGAGCACTGTGTATCAGTTATCTTTTGTTAGGAAACAAACTACTCCAAACTTAAT
Organism: Aplodontia rufa; assembly: GCA_004027875.1. Taxonomy (NCBI): domain Eukaryota; kingdom Metazoa; phylum Chordata; class Mammalia; order Rodentia; family Aplodontiidae; genus Aplodontia; species Aplodontia rufa. The sequence goes on from PVKS010001768.1 coordinate 90,464, forward strand.
AGCTTTGTACAACAATCCTATACTGTCATCATCTCTCATGGATTTGAGAGTAGTTGACATCAACTAGATGATCCTTGTCAGGGCATCTCATGTGGCTGTAGTAAGATGGTGGCTGTTCCTGGGTCACTTTGAAGACTTCATCATTTACATGCCTGGTGACTGGGCTGAGAGGGCTCAAATAACTGGGAGCTGGAACAGATGGTCCCCCAAGGGCATCTCTTTCTCTAAGAATTCAAGGCATGGTGACCTCAAGGTAACTGGCAGCTGAAGGCTCCCAAAGTGACTACCCCAAGACTTTTCTAGTCTGACCTCCCAAGTCACTTACACTGTCACTTCAGCAACATTCTGTTCCTCAAGGAAGCCACCAAGTTTGTGGACTCTACTTTTCTTTTTCTTTTTTTCTTTTTTTTTCTTTGAGTGAGAGGGACAGTGAGAAAGAGAGAGAAAGAGAATCAATTTTGTTTTTCATGTCGCTTTTCATTGCTTTGACACTTTGTTGTGTACGTGCTGCTGGGGTTTCAACCCACATCCTCGCACACGCCAGGCAAGCACTGTAACCACTGAGCAACTGCTCCAGCCCCTGGAATCCATTATTTTTTTTTAAAAGAGACAGAGAGGCAAAGAAGGAAAGTGAGAGAAAGATAGCACAAGAGAGATAGAGAGAGAGAGAGAAAATCAATTTTATTTAGTTTTCCATCTGGATTTTGTTCCTCTGACATTTAGTTGTGTGTGTGGTGCTGGGGTTTGAACTCAGGCCCTCATTCATGCCAGGCAAGTGTGATACCACTGAGCCACTGCTCCAGCCTACTCCACTTTTGGTGGAAGGAGTGTCAGAGAATTTGCAGACCTATTTCTGTATCTCTGTTTTACACTACTTCACATATGGGATGTATGAAAAGAAATAAATTCTATCTCTGTCCTCAAGGAGTTTTTGAGTTGGAAGCCATATTTTTCACTGCATTATTTCTGTAGGTTACCCTTCAGCTGGACACACACAAACACACACACACACACACACGAGTTACACTTAGAAGTATAACTTATAGAAATAATGCAATGAAAATATATATATATGACTGTAGTGTCTCTTGCTCTTTCAGCAGGTGCAATGCGTACTCACTGTCTATTCCTAAAAAATATCTAAGCAATTCTGATCACACAAGAATTGCATGATCAAATAAGATCCTGACGCTTCCTGTTTGCCCCTACTAGCCCTTCACTAAAGCTACATGAATTCAAACTAGTTTGCCACAATTATTTACAGGGTTTGGTAACTGGATTTTAGTGGCCTAGGAATTAGTATGGGCAAGCTGGTAGGGTCAGGGTCTCATTTTTTCATGCAACTCCTGTGTGCTGTGAATTGCTTAGACATTTTGCAGGAATGGACTTTGAGTATGCCTTGTACCTGCCAAGAAAGAGCATGAGATACCTCTAGAATTAGAACGTATGGAAATAATGCAAAATGGGAAAAATATTTTGAGCTTAAAAGTGCACATTGGAGCATATTTTAGCAGTAAAAAATTAAGAGGGAAAGCTAAACATTCAGCTAGTGGGCAAATCCTTTCATTGTGACTTCTGATGGAAATCCACCATCAGAAATCCATGCCTGCTTTCCTCTGGATTTCTGAGATCACACCTACTTGGTGAGGAAGCAACAGGGATACAAAATCAGGATCCCAGCAAATCCTTCTCCCTGCAATATCCCTCACCAGTTCTCCCCATTCCCAGATCAGCTCATGCTGAAGCCCAGCTCTGAGCACAGGTTGCCCCATGGCCAGCTGGGAAAGCTGCCCATGCCCAGCCAGATGAGGTGCAGCGTTCCTCACCACTGTTCAAGCTCTTCCCTCCGTCTTGCCCAGCCTGCCTGTTCTGCCCTCGTGCCCATTACTACTTCATCCACAACCTTCCTCCAAAGCAAACATTGGCCACTTATTCACTTGCTTGTACCCACTTTAGACACCAGCCTTTAAGCCTTCACTCAAGCCCTTCTTTTTCCAACAGTACTCTATCTCCCCCTGCACCTCCCAAAAGCAGAGCTGAACTGCAAAGGTACAGTTGGAGGAGCCAGAAACTTCCATGGGTTGCAGTGGTCTCTTTGTTAAAAAATTAGAGTTATAATGTTAACAAGATGGTTATTAGGACCATGGTGAAAGGATGCCTCAGTGTAGTTGGATGAGTGGTACTGTTGTTAGCTGTCACCATGACTAGGGGATGCAGCCATTGGCTGTGCATGTGGAGTCTTTAGCAGGTATGCTTGGGACATGTTGGAGTGTCACCAAGGCTGGCATCTGGCCTGTGTGCCCCACTCTCCCCAGCAGATGCACAGCTCCTGCTCCCTGCCAGCCTGCCCCTCCCCACCCCTGATCAACCCTGCCTTTCATCAAAGCTCCCCAAGCCTGCCCTCACTTCTACAGCTGGACATGCTCACACGCTCCCCTCCCCTCTGGCATCAAACGTTCTCTTTCTTGCCTCTTCCCTGTTCTGATTATTTTTATAGGTTTCTTTTCCCTCACTGTTTTGTGAGGTCAGGGGAGATGGGACAGGTAGCCCTCAGGGCCTGTGCAGGTGTTTAATAAGTATTTGCTTATTTTTCTTTCTTCCTCCTCTCTGCTCCACTCCTACCCTTTCCTAAATACTTGCACATTCCAGCAAGAGGACAGGAAGTCTGGGGTTTCTCTCCCTCTCCACTCTGCTCAGGTCTTTCCCATTCTGCCTGATGAAAGGCAGGATTCCACCTGGCCCCTCTGCCACCACCACACAGTGAGCCAGCCTCCTATTTGATCTCACTCTCCATCCCTCCTAACTCCTTCACTCAATGTCTTGACCACATACTTGACTCTTACTGTCACTCTAGCTTGCATTTTCCAATTAGATCCCTGCAGTGTCTTCTCCTTTCTTCAAGATCTAAAAAGCTACTGAAGGACACAGGCCATATCACCTCCTTTTTAAAAATCCCAGCAATTGCCAAGTGTTGCTTCCTTTGGAAACCCTTCTGAAAACTCTGGCCTAGAAAATGGATTGTATCCCTCCTTGACATTCCTGATCACCCTGAATGTTCTCAGATCATCTCCCTTCATGCTGGTCTCTTTACCTGCTGGCCTCTGTAGCCAGGATGAGAGAGAATGCTGAGCACAGGAACCTGGCTCCATGTGTTCACCTATTTGTGGAACATTTTATACATCCATACTTAGCAATTCTGTGCTAGCTTTAGGAGCTGCAATGAGGAAGGTGTAATTGGATCCCCAAAATTCAGTCTTCTGTGTTGAATGGATTTTAGCCTCTTGCTACTACAAAAATAGTACTCATTTCATTTTTTTTAATTTTGTTTGCAGTGCTGAGGTTTGAACCCAGAAGCACTATACCACTGAGTTGCAACCCAGTCCTTTTTATTTTTTATTTTGAGACAGAGTCTTGCTAAGTTGCTGAGCTAAGACCCATCTCAGACTGGTGATCCTCCAGCCTCAACCTCCCAAGTCACTGGGATTATAGGTGTGTACCAATGCACCTGGCTCACTTCCATTTTTATCTCCAGATCCCTCAATGCTTTTCTGTTTTCTTGCAAAAGCGATAGAGCAGATAATATCTGGTTGTTGAAGAATTTGGTTCAAAATTTGAGGGCAAAACCACCTCATTCATTAGAAAACATTCAGGTGACAAGTTTAACCAGCATGCTGTGCTGCTAGCCAGGGATCTGGGATGTGGCCAAGTCAGCAGATTCTTTCAAATTTTGAAACACAAATCTTATAAAATGGATGGAGAGGAGGGAGGAGAGAATGGTTTGTGTGCCCTTTCATGTTCCCTGAAGTTTACATTCTGGAAAAACCTGAAATGGAATGTCAGTCTCAGTGGAACTGAGCTGGAATGTTTACTGACACGCAAAGGGATTCAGGTCCTGTTCAATCAAGCTGTGACTTTAGAAAACCGAGATGCTTTACTCTGTGGTCTCCATATGAATAAAAATTCATTGGCCAGAATGACAAACTTTTGCTTTTAAAACCACCCAGACTCCACCTAAAGCCACCAAATTTGAGAATTTATAGTGACTGAGCAAGCTGCTGGCTTTGAATCAGGCCAGGGTTGTGAAAGCATACATCAACACTGTCTTTAAAGGCCCTGGATTCAGCCTGGTTCCTCCTTGCTCAAGGCTCCATGGAGGGCTGAAAGCACAACTGTGGCATCTGCAGGAAGTGGCGACAGGCCTCCCTCTTGAGCACCATGGAGCATGATGATGCTGAGGTGTCTCCTGTGTCTCCTGTTCAAAGTATGGAACTCACAGAGGTGACTTATGATGTGTTCTGCTTGCATTGGCCCAGAGCCCAAACCAGAACCGTATTTCAGGGTTGGCCTTCCAGATTTTATCTCCAGTTATTTAGAAGTTCATTACCCAGACCCACTCAACCTGTCCTGCAATCGCTAAGGGATGCTAGCATGTTTCAGGGGTCTACAGCCCAACCCTCAAGCAGAGAGTGCAGTTTTCAACTTTTAGAGTGGCATGCAGGGCCTAAGCCCAAAGGTCAAAATCTTTGCTTTTTGGGTGTCTTTAAGCTTGCAACTTGCTAAGTTATAATAATGCAAAGGAACAATAGCTGGTGATTTTGCTTTTGTTATTTGGCTTGGTTTTGCAAGGAAAAGTGGCAGGTGACTTTTTGGAATGTAGATGTACCCAGATTCCTAGAGACTTCTTAGACCCCTGGATTTCTTGATTGGTTCATAAGCATTCAACTAAAGAGGAAAATTTAGGTTTTTAATTTTTTTCTTTGTTTGTTTTGTTTTGTTTTGGTACCATGGATTGAACACAGGAGCATCAGGGGCACTTAACCACTGAACCACATCCCCAGTCTATTTGTTTATTTATTTATTTATTTACATTTTGAGACAGAGTCTCTAATTTGCCTAGGCCTCTCTAAATTGCTGAGGCTGGTCTTGAACTTCCAATCCTCCTATCTCAACCTCTCAAACTGCTGGGATTACAGATGTCTATCATGGCATCCTGCATTGATTACTATTTTAGGGTTAGGATGGAAGAGATTGTAAAGGTCAAAAACAAGATTACAAATATTTCTCCAAGATACATGGACCAAAGCCCATGCCCAAATCTTTGTGTCCAAAATTTCAATTGGATAAGTTTGATTATATATCAAAATGAATCTATAGTATCCTCATGGTTAAGTGTGCTTCTGCTCATAACTTCTAAATATTCCCAACATTTAAAAATTGAAATGAAACACACACAAGCATGAAGTAACAAAATGACACACACCCTCAAATAAAAATGATTGAAAATTTAGGAAAAGTAAATTGACTGTGTCAACTACAAATCTACCATAATTCTGGAGGCTGAAAGCCTATGATCAGATATTGTAGAGTTCTGTGAGGGCCTCTTGGTTCATCAGCATCAAGTCTTCCTCTGTGCCCTCATGTGGTGGGAGAGGCCAAGGATCTCCTTTATGAGGACACTAATCCCATTCATGAGAGCTTTAGCCTCAGGACCTAATCACCTCCAAGGCCTTCACCTCCAAGACGAACCCCTCCTACCACCTAACACCATCGTGCTGGGTGGGTAGGATTTCAACATACGAGTTTTAGCAGGCCATAAAAAATTCAGTCCATGATATCCAAAAAAGCTTATAACTAGGGGAAAAAAATCAGTAGAGTAACTGTGTTGGTGGCTGCCCATGATCCCATCAGATAACCTGTTCCTAGAGAGAAAATAAGGATTTAGGGTATATATATCACAGCCTTATCTGCTTAACTGTAGGAAAAGTTCTTAACTGGTAGTGGAGTATAAAATAGCAGGTGGAGAGGGGACAAGTTGAGAGTGGGGCAGGAGAACAGAACTGTGTTCCCATCCAACCATGACAAAGCCAGCTATGCAAAAACCTCTGCAAGCTTTACTGTCTTCCTTGAAATGGGGCTAGAGATACCTACACAGGTCACCCAGGAAGCGTTCCGGGTAAAATGGGGCAATATGAAAAGCGCCTGATAGTAGTGGTGCTGCCCACACGCTGTTCCCTTCTTCTGCCTCGGTCCACTCTGCCTGGGACTCGAAGCAGTCGAAGTGGGGAGTGCAGCCATTCTTCTCCACAGAGATCTTAATGACTTAAGAGGAGAAGGCAGTTTCCCTGCGCTATTAAGAGTCCATTTACATACAATTGGTCTACTTGTAAAAGAAAAATACCTATTCATTAAAACAATCCCGTAAGGTAGCAAAGATTTCTTAAACCCCTTTGAGTTGCTCCGTGTACTTAGTGAACTTTCTAAGGAAAGACCTACAAAGGCTGCTCTATTTCCCCATTAGTCTAGATTTATAGGGTGTGTGGGTCTAAGTGTACGTTTGCAGAGCCTTTTTTGATGTGTGTATGTTCCCTCCCCGAAAAGGAGCTGCGTCCTTGGCCTTCTGTTGTCTTTGGTCCGGTGGGCACTCTGTAAACCTCCTGCTGTTACTCAGAGGTTATTAGCTTACGCCCAGCTCAATGCATTCCTATTTGTGTTCTCGAGAAAATCGAGAGGTAGTTCTGATTGCTGCCACAGGACTGCTTTTCACTTCCAGCCATCATATCTCCTGGTCAGTAGAAGCTTTGCTCAGCCGGAAAACCTGTATCTCCATTGTGTCCTCTCTATATTCAGCTGGGAACCGCTGGATTCTGGAGATTCAAGTGACATCTGAGTTGTAGAGGTGGCTTCACTCCCTCTCAGTAACGTGACCAACATTGACTCCTTCTTGTGAACCATGGGGATTGCTGTGGAGAATTCTTCTGGATTTTTTTAAAAAGAAATTGGGGGTGCTGGAGCGGTGGATGATCGGGTTCTGGTGCTTGCCTGGCATGCCCTAGTATGGGGTTGGAACCCCAGCACCACGAACACAACAAAGTGTTGGAGAAACGAAGGCCACATGAAAAACTAAATAAAACTTTGTTCATTCTATCTCTCTCTCTCTCTCTCTCTCCCTTTCACTCTCTCTCTCTCTCTTTAAAAGAAAAAGAAAAGAAATTGGGGACTGTGAGAAAGAGAGAGAGAAGCAATTTTTTTTTTAAACAGAAGGATAGTGAGAGAGAGAGAGAGAGAATCAATTTTTGTTTAGTTTTTCACATGCCTTTCATTGCTCTGACACTTAGTTGTGTACAGGGTGCTGGGATTTGAACCTGAGTACTTGCACATGCCAGGCAAGCACCGTAACTGCCAAGCCACTGTTCCAGCCCCTGAGAGAAGCGATTTATTTAGTTTTTCATGTGACTTTCATTCCTCAGGCACTCCGTTGTGTACGCGGTGACAGGGTTTGCACTCGAGTACTGGCACATGTGAGGCAAACGCCATAACCGCAAAGCCACCACTCAAGCCCCATCTCCTGGATATTTGTGAGGAACAAATTAGTTACAGGGCTTTAGGCAAAAATCAGTGGTCAGGAAATGGTAGCTCTATCACAGTGGCCAAGTGTTCTTCCGTGGGAGATTCATTTGGGGAACATTTTTTTTAAGGGCTCATGCCTGGATCACTTCAATTAAAATCTCTTAAGAAGTAGAATCCATGTGTTAGTATTTTTTTAAATTTTTTGAAAAGTTTTGATGTTCCAGAGACAGATTATCTCATTTAACCCCCACAGCATCTCTCATGGAGAAGCACAATTTTTAGCACCATTTTTACAGCTGAGCTGCCTAAAACTCAGGTTAATTGACAAAGTAAGAGGTTGTGCTTGGATATGAAGCCAAGCAGTCCAAATCCAGAACCAATGTTGTCAGTTACCATGCAATAGTCCATTACTATTTATTTATTTTTGTCATGCTGAGGATTGAACCCAGGGCCTTGCTCATGGTAGGTCTAAGCACTGTACTGCTGAGCTACATCCCTAGCCCGATAATCCATTATAAATAGCACCTCCAATGTGGCTGGCCCATGGGAACTAAGATCTAGCAGGTGGGTTCCTAGGCTCCATCCCTAGAGCTGGCTTACTCTGCTTCTTTTTTCTTACCTGTAGCCCCACGGGCTTGGACGCCCCTCGACGGATAAGGAACTGTGGTTATTCAGAAGTCCCCTGCCACTTTTGTTGATTTTTATTAAATGCAGCTTGTGGCTCTGACTCAAGAATGTGCAAGCTGATTTAGATTATGCTTTGCATTGAGTTTATTAAGATAAAAAATATTTCCCGAGATAGTGAGTCAGAAGTATTTATGGTGAAATGTACTGAAAATGAACACAGGTTGATAGCGTGAACAGAATGTTCTCCCAAAGTCAAATGCGATGACCTAACTGTGTTTGGCAGCCTTCCTTTATGTTTAGCTAAGCATTTTATTTCATGTGAGGAGCCTCCTCCCTCTCTGAGAGGGAGCTGTCATAGAGTTGGCTAGAATTTTGGCCTCTCTTGATACCCAGGCCCAGGCCCTAAGCCTAATTGTACCCCACCCATCTGCTGACTGGCCTCGTTGCCACGGCAAAGCACTGTTCAACTTTTTATATCTCAGTTTCTCTCACCTGTCAAAATGGGAATAGAGCTCTTGGCCCTGCCTCTCTCCCTGAGGAGAGCTGGAAGGGCACTTTGAAAATTTAGTAATAAATGTTGGGAGGGATTTGTGGACTTGTGGATGTGACATCTTGTCAAGCAGATCCGTAATAAATGGGGTGTCTCCCAAGCTAATTTGCCTGAAATTCACTTGAGCCTTCCATTTACTTAATCAACCAGCATTTATTAAATGCCTATGAAGTTCACAATAACACATGGAGCACTGGGGGGAATACAGAAAGGAAAAAAAGGAGGAAATGGCGTCTCAATTCCCAGAGAACTCATAAACTAATTTCTTTTTTTCTTGCAGTTCACTTTTTAGGTTGATTAAGTCTCAGGATACAGGATGCCTGGGCCATATTTCCAAAGCTCCTTCTCGATGATGACTTCCAGTTACGTCATAAGTAACTAGTGGTGATTTACTTGTTACCAGTACCAGTGGGTATTGTCACGTGTGGATGGACTCATAAAAAGGGCAGGAACATTTCCTAGTCCTAGTTAAAGAGGTAGAAAGCACAGAGTAAGACTATAGCCTGTATTTATTGAAAAATGGGGCATCATACAAACCTATGGTTTCTGGTGTCCAAGGGCCTGGGTTTGAGTGCTGGCTCTATCACTTTTCTAGTTGTGTGATGTTGGGCAATTATTTAACCTCTCTGTGTCTCAGCTTTTTTTAATCTCTAAAACAAGAGTAATAATAGTGCCTTTCTCATGGGCTTGTTTTCAAGTTTAAATAAGATAATGTGTGTGATATGTTCAGAACAGTGTCCAATCTTGTAAGCGGTCCAAGAAAAAAAAGTTAACTTTCTAACTTTTTATGGGCAATGGGGGAAAATGATGGCACTAAATGGATATTGCATTTCATTTTCATACATTATTAAAAATAACAATTTTTTAATTTGGATTTCCAAACTTTTGCCCAGATATGACACGGTCATTTGGGGCTGTCACAGAGCCCCCAAATGGCTGGTTTCAAAATCGCCCCTCTCTTCTCTCTGACTTACGGTGCTCAGGGCTTGAGCTAAGCTGTTTTGTTCTCACAGCTTCAGAATAGACTTGAAGGTGGAATGGGGGAAAGGGCAGCTTAGCGTCCAGATCCTGGCTTTGCATCTTATTACCTGTGAGCCCTGGAGTAGGTCTTTACTTCCTCTGCATTTGGCACATCCTGACTGTGCAGAGCAATGGTGCATAAAACAGCTGGGGCCTTGGTATCCGTCAAGACATTGGCACCAAACTGCCACGCTAGTGGTCCTCATCTTCTGCATTGCCAGCCACTTGCAGCTAAAAAGGACAAAAAGCCAGTTGTGCCTAAGGATGTCTTCTATAAAGCAGCAAAAAAATTACTGATTTTATTAAATCTGGGCCCTTGAAAATGTTTTTTTTTTTTTTTCAGGGCTGAGGACCAAACTCGGAGCCTTGCGCATGCCAGGCAAGCGCTCTGCCACTGAGCTAAATCCCCATCCCCTTGAAAATGTATTTTTAATATTGCATATGGTGGAATAGGAAGTGTGTGGAAAGCTCTCTCTCTCTCTCTCTCTCTTTCCAAGGAACTAGTACTATGATTGTCTCAAAGAAAAACACTTGACTTCTGAGTTGAACATGCTTGAAGAAATGACTCACAGACTATGATCAGTTATTCCTGAAATTGAACCAAAGAACCTGCCACTTCCAGGAAACTGGAGATAGTATTAATTGTCAGTAATGAATTTTGACCTTTCAAGCAAAAATTAGAAGTTTGGAAAACTTACCTATCATGATGCGATTAATGGTGATTTAATGTGACTTTTTCTGCATTATATATATAAATGTATCCACATGAGATAGATATATATATATATACTAAACTCAGTGATCCCGTGTTTTTTTAAACGGACAATATGGTTACAAAACCATACATGGGCTGAAGATCCATTCAAAGTGCAAGATAAAGCAGTCCTTTTTAATGTAATAGACTATGAAAGGTTCATTGATATAGTTTTAGATTTCACAATACAACTTAAGAAACTACCCTTTGTTGAATTTTAACAATATCTTAAATTACCTGAAAGTCTATCAAAATGTGTCTCCCTTTTCCAAATGTGGGAAGTCAGATTTTCTCCCACCAACACAGTTTATTTTCAGAGCTTGAATGCTGAACCAGGAGAATATAATGCTCTGCTCTTAAAGCAAATAATACGTTCACTACAATATTAAATAGTGCCACTCTTCTCACTGTTGTGTGCATGTGAGAAGTATAGTTGCTTTCATTAAAATATTTATTTTAAGTCATGATTTAATGTTTATTAAAATAAACATTTAAGATTTTTCTCTTTGGGGTCCTTAGTATTTTAAATAGTATATAGAGGTCCCAAGACCAAACAGTCCAAGAATTTCTGTTCTAGAGCGTGCAGTCTGGAGCCATAATAATTTGTTTGAAATCTCATGTCTACTTACTGTCTGTGATCTCAAACAACTTTCTTACTCTCTCTACCTTAACTATCTCATCTGTCAAATTGTCACAATACCTGCCTTGATAATAAGTCCGTTTGGGTGTTAGCTCTGTTGCCATCATTGTCAAGTCCTTTTCATCACTGTCATTGTCATCATCGTCATTACTGCTGGTATTGCCACTGGGAGACAGAGTTTGTTCAGGGAAACACAACTAGAGAGGGATTTTTTTTTTTTCTCAAATCAGATCATACCCCACTTCCCACCCAACAGTTTTCCATGTCAACATTTGTAATCTAGGAAAGAATGGAAAAAGGCCTGAGAAATGTACCACAGCCCAGGTACACCTTGTCAGAGGCATTGTATCAAACCACCGGAGAAAAGTACAAACAGCCAGGTTCAACTGTGGAAGCCAAATGGCATTGTCCGATATTCAAGTTCAGCCGGCACCTGCTGCCTGCCATCTAATGGTTCTGTGGCTGCCCATATGGAAATACGAACTGTCCCAGAAGGAAGAGACCCCAAAGGTCCTGGTAATAGATAATGAATGCACCATGGAAGTGCACCAGACCCACACAGACGTTAGAGGCAGCACTGATACGGAGTCCGGTGTGCAGGTAGAGCCCAGGTGTTCTCTGAAAGGAACGGCCGTTCAGAGCCTGCAGTGGTCACACCGAGCTTTGGAATAGAGACCAGCATTGGAACCCTAGAATGGCCCAGGAGGCTGCCACAGAGGTTCCAGCTGCTTGTGGGAAGAGAATGGATCCTGGCCAACGGCTCGTTAACAAGAAGAAAGAGAGCAGTGATGTGGACATGCGTTTTCACTTTGTTTCATCCCAGCACAGAATGCCTTCCTGTCGTTTAGGCAAAATGTTGTTCTGATGCTTCTGGTCTTTGCCCAGCTGAGGAGCAGACCATTTGTTAATCCTGCGTGCTAAGTGAGCAGCTACAGATGGCCAACAAATTCCAATCTCCTTTGTGGGGAAGAAGTCAAAACCGAACCCCCTGTTTGTGTCAAGGCTCCTTTGCTCAGTAAACACAAAGATGTTTGTTTCCTTTCTTCTCTCTGGAAACACACTGATTTCCAGTTGCCCTGCAACCTTCTTTTTGTTTATAGATAGAGGTAATATAGATATTATACAGAGCAGGTCGGGCGAGGTTCCATGGCTGAAATTCAGACAGCCCTGCTTGGAAGCTAGGGAAGAGCCCAGCGCTGGGAATGGCCATGTGTCCAGGGTCCACCTGGAGTTAGGGAGAAACCCCAGCTCTGTATCCAGCCCTAGGTGGGGATTAAACACTAGAGCAATTTGACAAAGTAGAAAGAGCGAGATTCAGGAACCAAAAGGATGTGAACTGGACCATAGCTTGGTCACAAGACCTTGGGCAAGCCACTTAACCTCTCTAATCCTAGGTTTCTTCCTGTTAAAGCAATGATAGCGAGTCTCCTTGTAGGGTTATTATGCGGGTAAATACTAAAAATAAAGCCATTACATATGGCAGTATTATAGGACAGCCCGTTATTACTGCTGTTTGGCACCTGCCTCACTAGGAGTTGGTGTAGCTGCTAAGCTGAGCCTGAGGACGGAAGGCCATTCATCACAGAAGCTTTGGGCATTTTGCTGCGTGACCAAGGGCAAATCAGCTCATCTCTGAATCAGAATTTTCTCTTCTGCAACTGGGAATCATGGTTAATTAATGTGCCTTTCCTACTGACCCAGATTTTAGAGGATAACAGGAAATGGGGGCCATGAAAACATTATGTAACCTGCAAAGCATTATATAGAAGCTATTATTATAAAATGATAGTAGCAACATTAATTAACTTTTTTGTGTGCTTACATTTCACCAAACACTGGTTTTAAGTGCCTCATGGGCATTACCTGATTTAATCTTTCACTGATGGTTTTGCTAGGCAGAATCCCATAATTCCTCTTTTTCAGTTGGCTAAACTGAGGTATAGTGAATTTAAATAACTTGCCCCAAGGTCACACAGTAGGCATGGAGAAGACCAGGGATTCAAACCTAGTCAATTAAATTCCAGAATCCATCCAATGGAAAACTAATCACTATGTTTATATTGATATTATGTGATTGCTATTTCTAAGTTTTACTGTACAGAGGGTGTGTGGTTATCTATTATCAAAGCATGAGATGGGGTTATAAAGCTGTGACCATAGCTCTGTACCCTCTGGGCATACCTCAAACATGTAAGAAACATATGTGATTATATTCATAAGCAAACACATTCATGGACTAAAATATATATACATATATATATACACACACACATTATTTATATAAAACTGTGTATATATAACATCCCATATGTGTGTATATACATGTATATATATGGTATATGGAATCATGGCCTCTATATAGAAACATGCTCTAAGATAGAGATCAGAATATAAATGTAAGAAAGCAAGGCATTATTATTGAGATCATTTATGGGGTCATGATTGTGTGATAAGAGAGAACTGGGACTGGAGCGGTGGCTCAGGGGTTTCGGCACTTGCCTGGCAAGCACAAGGACCTGGGTTCAAACCCCAGCACCACGTACACAACTAAGTGTTGGAGCAACTGAAGCCATGTGAAAAAACTAAATAAAGTTGTTTAAAAAAAAGAGAGAAAGAGAGAGAACTATTCACTGGCTTAGGGGAGATGAAAACTGTCATTATGGGCACACAGTGAATGATGCTCATGCTTGATCATTTTTTCCACCACACGGACATGGTAAATGCCATTCACGTACTCTGTCATGGGGCTGCCCATATTTTTAAAACACTCCTTCTCAATTTGTTGGTGGAAAATTACAGCAAATAAGGAATCATTTATTTTTAGCATTTGTAAACTCATTTTGTAGGCATTTGAGTAATTAAATAACCCAGTTAAGTAACTCAAAAATGTTACTTACCAGTAAAATTTCCATTAAATTCATCAGATTTACTGTGTTCCACCTGTGCAGTCTAATACAGTAGCCACTAGCCACGTGTGGCTGTTTATGTTTAAAAACCCAGCTCCTCAGTAGCCATATTTCATGAGCTCTGTAAGTCACCTGTGATTAGTGGCTGCCAATCAAAGTAGGTCATAAAACACTATGGTGGATACCATAGCAGGGACTTGCTGGACACTACTGTTAGGTACTGTTATGCACAGAGGATGCAGAGAGGACTAGAACCTTCCTAGACCTGCCTTACAGGTGCTTGCTGTAGTGTAGCAGTGATGACAGCTGCTAAACAGGCATGCCAGGCTTGGGGCTAAGGATGAACAGAGAGCAATGGGAAAGTATGACAGTGGATCTACCTCAAGAATGCATGATCAGGAAAAGCAAAACCAAAGAAAGCTGCATATGCATGAGTAGCACAGCAAGTTTTTAAAATAGTAACCTTAATTTCAAATTATTTTCTTTGCCTCTGGGTTCCACAATTAATATTTAGTATGATTTTTAAAACACTATTGAAGAATAATCTTAAATAAAACTTACTTCATTTGCAAAAGAAGCCAAATGCAATTATAGCATGATTCCATTTATATGAGATCCTGGAATAGGCAAAATTCATCTATGATGATAGAAATCAGAACAGTAGTTGCCTGGGGGAGGGGAGGGGGGCATGTGGGAGCAGGGACTGACTACAAAGGATTTCAGGGTAGTTTTGGGGATGTTGATGTTCTGGCAAGATAGGGGCATTGGTTATACGGGCATATGCATATTTTAAAACTTGTGGAACTGTTTAAGATTTGTACATTACACGGAATGTAAATTATAACTCCATTAAAATTGCATATTGAATTGAACTGATTAAAGATAGATAAATAAAAGAATTATAAGGTATAACATGTTCCAGCTGACATAAACCTTATATCATTAACGGGAAGGTTTGGGCACCCTTCTCAGTGTTGTGCCGTGCAGATGTAAGTATGATGACTTCTTTCCTCTCAGAAGTAGCCAAACTGACAGAATATTTGCCAAAGATTAAGAAAGGTGTAAGCGCAGGGTGGAAATACTTCAGGTAAACTTTACTCCCCCCCCCCCCGCCATTCTTCACTGTATTGTTGGAATTTGCAACAAGGAGCATGCATGATTTTTATAATCTGAAGCGCAAAAGTTCATTTTGTCTTAGCTTAAACAGCACATTTTTCCATGGGTACCATTTAGTCATTTGAAGATTTCGGGCTTCGTAATTTGATTAGTAACAAATTTCCCTCCAGGTGGCAGGCTGTGGTGGATGAGGGTTGGTAGCGATGGTCTTGGTAAATGTGATCACTTCGTCTTCTTTCTCCACATGCTTCCCCTGCCTTGTCTCTCTGACCCCATGACAGTGGAGTTGATTCCAGGTTGCTTAGAGGGTCTCTCTAGCTGTCTGTCCCTCTCACGTTCTTCCTTCCCCTTGTGCCACAGATTCTTACCTGACCCTGGATGAACCAATGAATAACATCACCACATCCCTGGGGCAGACGGCAGAACTGCACTGCAAAGTCTCTGGAAATCCACCTCCCACCATCCGCTGGTTCAAAAATGATGCGCCTGTGGTCCAGGAGCCCCGAAGAATCTCCTTCCGGGCAACCAACTATGGCTCTCGGCTGCGGATCAGAAACCTCGACACCACAGACACAGGCTACTTCCAGTGCGTGGCAACGAATGGCAAGAAGGTGGTTTCTACCACTGGAGTCTTGTTTGTCAAGTTCGGTAAGCAGCCTCTTACTGGGGATGGCCTGTGACCCTCAGCCAATGTGCTAGGAAAACCAGAGTCCCTGGAGGCAAGGAAGGAGGAAACAAACACTTACTGAGAATGTACCAGGAGGTACAACCTTAAGGCTGGTATAGCTGTACCCATTTCACAAATAAATCATTCGTGGCCCAGCAGCTAATTAGCATGTTCAGGATTGCCTAGTTAGTAAACAGCAGAGCAGGAATGGAGTCCAGGTCTGTCTGACCCCACCACCCTTACTCCAAACCATCAAGCCCCTGAGCTCTTCCCAGCAAGGGTGAGAAACTGCAGTCATAGGGGTAAGCATTCCCCCTTCCATCCAGCTGCCTCAGACCCTCGACGCCCCCTCTTGCTTTTGCACAATCACTCTGGCTCCTCTTGGAAGCTCCCTGCAGAGTCTCAGGATACATTCTATTGGCTCAGGTTTTCGCATTTTCAGTCTCTAAATTGTGAGATGTAGACATGGTCTCACTGGTATGCTTTTTATTCACAGAGGTGGTTGGAGCAGGGAGCTGGAGTAAAACAATAAATGCCAGAAAAATAAATATCACCTCTAGGTGGTTGAGAACTTTAATGTAGTGGTTTGATTGTAGCCACACTCAACCTCCAATTACCCAGCTTGACTATTTCATTTGTTTTCTTTCTTTTTTTTTTCAGGACCCCCTCCCACCGCAAGTCCAGGATCCTCGTAAGTACTTTGAATCTCACTTCTTGTGAATTCTAAGCATTCGTCCATGGGTTTCTGGGGCAAAGGCAATGTTGTCCTCTTCCTGGGCCAAAACACTGAGTTTCTAGATGTCATTCTATTGTGCTTTTTCTCTGATATGAAGATTCACAGGAGACCAGCATTGGCGATAATCTCAAGCATGGTAATGTTGAGTCTGAATGATCAAAACAAAAATCTTATTACATTTACTATTTTAAGATGAATCTAACATTTAGTGGCAACAATGGATTTAGTAAAAATCAAACAAAAAATGATAGAGTGCTGGCTTCGCAGCCTTTACTCCCAGCTAAAAGGGTCTGTTTCACATTCTGTAAGCATTCTGATACTTCAAATTATTAAACAGGGCAACAATTAGGTGCTCACTTTATTTTTTATTCCCTTCAAAGAACTTAGAGGAGAAGTTCTAGTTCATGTAAGGGACCAAAATTCCATGCTTGGACTGAGAGTTTCATGGAAGTTGGATTCATTCTGAGAGTTTAAAGATTCAGTTTCTTTAAAGGATGCAATAGTTGATGCATTTACTATTCTGGCTTAAGGGATTCCATCTTCCACTATAAAAAGTATCCTCTTGGGACATTTTTTCTTGATGTATATTTTTATTTAGAGAGAAAGACCTATTTATTCAAACCCTTGCTCTGCAAGAAAATACCCCTCATATCTTATAGGCTTCTGGAGTAGAAATCCCTGGTTCCAGCATGAAAGCACCAACGTGTCTGGCCTGGACCGCACCCATGGCAAATGTAAGAGCCACTTAACTTGCTCTAATCCCCTCTGTGCCACTTAATTACAGAGTGGGGTATTTTAATACATTGGTCTGTGCCTTGAGGCCCAGAGGCCCACAATCCCATTAATAAAATAGGTAATGGGTAAAAATAAACATTGGCCTTCAGCCACCCTGTTCTGCTACTTCATCAGCAGTCAAAGGCAACTGTAAAAGAGCCTTTAAAATCAGCGCTAATTACATTCTGCTTGCCCAAATAGAAAATATTGCTTGATTTTAGAACAAGTTGAAGTTTGGTCGCTCTGACTTATATTTTTGGAAGCTTTTTTTTTTTTTTTTAATCTCGTCATTGTTTATGTGTGGACTCCTTTTGAAGTCTTATTTAAACAAAGATTAGAACTTTTGTTACTTGCTGTAAAAATGCTTCCCACCCTGGTACCTTATTTGTTCTTACTAATCTGTGTTTCCTACGGGGCTGATAATCTGCATTACAGGCTGATTAAGGTGGGTCACTAATCTGCCTTTCCTGTTGAGCCCTGGGCTGTTGACTTTCTGCCTGCGGAATCTGAATCGGAGAGTTATTTGTTGTAATCAAAGTTACTTGTTAAACATTTGCCTTTCTTTACTTTGGGAAGTGTTTGTTCTTTCTTCGCTGCCATCTTTCTGATGAACCCAGTCCAGTCTCTATGGTTTTTAATTTTATGCGGATAGAATAGCAGTTTTGTGAACTGATACCCATAGAGTGGGTATCGAAGTTCCTTACAGATGCCTATTGACAGCTGGGAGTTTCTGCTGCTATCCAGCTCCTCTGTTACATGTTCACTGTCCATCTGTCCATCGTGTCAGTCAGCGACGGCATGCAGTGGACAGTCTCCACGCTCGCTCGGGGTGGCCTTTTGCAGGCCAGTCTCCTTCTTGATTGCATTCCTCATTGGCATTTTTTTGTTTGTTTGTTTTTCTCTTCGGAATCCATGATGCGTCTTTTTTTTCTTCTTTTTAAAGAGAGAGAGAGAGAGAGAGAGGGAAGCAATTTTATTTAGTTTTTCACGTGACTTTCATTGCTCTGATACTTCATTGTGTACGTGGTGCTGGGGTTTGAACCCACATCCTTGCACATGCCAGGCAAGCACCATACCACTGAGCCATCGCTCTAGCGTGCATCTCCTTTTTCATCTCCCTCAACCAACACCACTTATGCTGTGAATTCCTCTGTTCTGAAAACTAACTCCCACTTGGACTGCTAGTTCCCATCTCTGCCCTTGGTCAGAAGCCAAGCCTCACTCCAAGGCATCAGGCAGAAGTCAACAAAATGAGAGGTTTGGGGAATATCATAACATTGAGGATCCCTCAGAAAGCCTTTTGTTAAATTGTACACTTCTTTTTCCAAAATAGATATGAAGTACCCTTATAAATTGCCACAGAATTACTAGGAAAAAATGAACATCTGTGACCCAACCTTGCATGCAGAACATCA
Organism: Aplodontia rufa; assembly: GCA_004027875.1. Lineage (NCBI taxonomy): Eukaryota > Metazoa > Chordata > Mammalia > Rodentia > Aplodontiidae > Aplodontia > Aplodontia rufa. The sequence continues at coordinate 109,016 of PVKS010001768.1, forward strand.
GGACCATGAAATGTATCAGGTGTATGAAACCTGGTAAGAGTTGAGGGCCCTTGGACTGTGGCCCAGGAAGGCTCTTGTCGCCCTCTCAAAGGGACTGCATCATCAAGCTTTCACGTGAAGCTTTCAGGACGCTCTTAGTTTAGAGTAGGAGCAGGTTTCGGATTTTAGTTTGGCATCTGTTCATAGCTTCAGGCTGGCTTTCTGCTCTCATTGCTCAGTCCCTGGTCCACCCCTACCAATTACAGCACCTGGGGCATGCATACAACTGGAGGTCCACATACCACATGTCTAAATATTTAAAAGATATAAATCAGGCTAGCAAAACTGTTAAATGAAACATGTTCCATCCTCCCACGTTGACAAATACACCTTCGTAACAACAAAATATAAAAAATGTGTGTATGTAAAGTTATGGTCTTTCTATGAGTGAAAGCCAACAGCTAGCAAAAGTGATGTTTAGTCACATTGCATGTCTGGGTGTTCTAATCATTGTCCAAAATATGATACATGATTTATACATAGTTATATATTAGTTCCATTAAAAATTTGCCTTCATTTCAGCAAAAGGAGTACCTATGTTGTTTTACACAAGATGTTATATAGTGTGTGTTCTGTTGACAATAATGCCAAATTAGACAAGCTTTCTTGAGTCATTGTAAATCTTATTTTTTATTTTTTTTTAAGAGAGAAACAGTTATAGAAAGACAAACAATTTTATTTAGTTTTTCATGGAGTTTCGTTGCTCAGACATTTCATTGTATATGAGGTGCTGGGGTTTGAACCTGCGTACTCATGCATACAAGGCAAGCTCCATAACCACTGAGCCACTGCTCCAGTCCAATTCTTACTTTTTAAAACTAAACATTTTCATTAGAAGAAACTTCACCTCCTTCAGCCAGTAGCAACTGTATTTGTAAAATTCCTAACGCAGTACTTGAATTTGGAAATAAACAATGAATTTTATAGACTGTGTTTAAACAGAGAAATGGGATCAGAGATGAAAAACAATCATTATTGCAGAATGTGACAAAGATTTTAATTTCATCCTATAAACCCAAGTCATGCTGATGTTAGCCTATTGTGTAAGAATTTAAGAGGACAGTCGTGTGTCACTGCTCAGAGGGGATATGTTCTCAGACACGCCTCGTTAGGCAGTCTCATCCTTGGGCAAGCTTCAGAGTGCACAAATCTGCATGGGATAGGCCGTCACTCAGTGTGGCCTCTTGATGCCGCCATAACACGCAGCCAATAAGACATGCATGATCTGCTGCCAAGGTAACGTGGCATACTCAGAATAAACTTTTTTTAATAAGGAGTACAGTCTAAAATGACAATGAATAGTTTAATAGATTCATTAACCAGTAATACCGATATTTGATATCATGATATACCCTACATCATTTTATGTGCCATACTTATATGGCAGTCAGCACAGTAGGTGTGTTCACATCAGTGTCACCCCAAACACGGGAATAATGCTGCGCTGAGATGTTACGAGGCAATAGGAAGTTTGTAGCCCCATCATAATTATGTGGGACTATTGTCATAAATAAGACTATCATTGACCCAAGCAGCATTATGTGGCATATTAGTATAATTGGAATTATTATAATATGAATTGTTTAATTATTGGTTTTCTAGGGCTGCTACAACAGAGTGACATAAACTGCATTGCTAAAACAATAGAAATCGAGTCTCTATCGTTCTGGAGGCTGGAAGTGCAAGATCAAGGTGTTGGCAGGGTTCCTGCCTTGTGAGTGTTTCAGGGGAGGAATTTTCTTTCCTTCTTGGTTTGCTGGTATTTGATTAGCTTGTGGCTGTATCACTCGGTCTTGGCTTTGAGGTTCATATGTCATTCTCCCTTGTGCATCACTCAAAACATCCCTCTTTGAAAAAAGCACCAGTCATAGGTGTTACGATCGAAATTGCAGACCTCTTTTTAATTTCATTACCTTCATAAAGACCCTGTTTCTTCCAGGTAAGGTACTGGGTGTCTGAACATTTTAATTTAGTGGGACATGATTCAACCTACGACTCTTAATGTTGCAAAAGATTATTTTTTTTTTAAAGAGAAAAGGACAGTGAGAGAGAGAGAGAGAGAGAGAGAGAATCAATTTTATTTAGTTTCTTTTTTTTCATTTGGCTTTCGTTGCTCAGAGACTTCATTGTGTATGTGGTGCTGGGGTTCGCATGCCAGGCAAGCACCGAGCCACTGCTCCAGCCCCTGCAAAAGATATTTTTAGCTACGTGAAACTCTGGCTGAGTATAATATTCTGATTGATACGAACTTTCAGAAGCACAATTTGAATTGAATGTGAATAACAAGAGGATGAATGCTTGGCCATATTGGAAATAAGTTTATCGTGCAAAAATCTATTACATTTGCATGGGGAGGAAGAATTTGACAAGTTGATTGATTTATCTTTTCTCTTCCTAAAATGTGCCACTGCAGTCCTCCCTGCACTGCAAGTAGTGTCTTGTCTCACACTGGCAGAGCCACAATACACAAAAACCTTCACTCAATCCATCATGGTCACCTTCTGTTTCTTGGACAGAGGATGAGGTATAGAAAAGGGTGGGAACTCAGGGTGGGAACAGCCTGAGTCCCACAAGTGGATCTTTAAGGCTCTGGTTATGCTTTGCCAACTTAGAAGGCCACGTCACAAGATATAGAAAATCTCATGTGTTCTCCTTGCTCCTACTGAATTTATTTAATGTGTTGTTTTTCTTTCTTTCTTTCTTCTTTCTTTCTTTCTTTTTTAATGTGGGCTTAGAGCAGGTACCTTGCTTTTCTTCTCTCCTCTCTTTTTCCTCTTCCTTTCTTTTTAAATAACTATTTTACTGAGATACAGTTTGACCATAAAATTTACCCTTTTAAACCCTAGATCAGTGCTTTTACAATTATGCAACCCTCACTACTATCTTATTTTAAAACATATTCACTGTTTGAAAAAGAAACGGCTCCAACCTACAATTAACTGTAATACACATCTGTCCTCTAAGCTTGCATATTCTAGACCTTTCATGTGTATATTCATATTGTCTTCGTGTCTGGCTTCTTTTATGTAGCATATGCTTTGGCGATTTGTCCATGTTATAGCATGTATCATACTTTTTATCCTTTTTATGGCTGAATAATATTCCATTGTGTGGCTATAACACATTTGTTTATTCATCTGTTGATGGACATTTGGGCCCCTTGTCCCTTCTGCCCATTCTGAATAATGTTGTAACAGTTACTCACATACAGTTTCTGTGGGGTGTCTGTTTTGAATCTGTTAGATATATGCCTTGAAGGAGAGTTCTTGCAGCATTCAGTATCTCTATGTTTAACTTTCTAAGGAACTGCAAAGCTGTTTTCAAAGGGACTGAACCATTTTATATTCTCAGAAAGAAAATATAAGTGTTCAAATTTCTCCACATTCTCTCTAATGCTTTCTTTTTTTCCTGTTTGAAAAAAATTTATATTTTTCTAAATTGGGTATAGTGACACAGACCTGTGATCTCAGCTTCTTGAGAGGCTGAGGCATGAGGATTGCAAGTTCCAGGCTAGCCTGGATAACTTAGTGAGACACTTTCTTAAAATTTAAAAAGCTGAGGATATAGCTCAGTGGTAGAATGCTTTCCTAGCATGCATGAGACACTGGGTTCAATCCCAGGGCTACAAAATAAATAAACTTATTTGTTGATATATTTGTCTATTTTAGTGGGTGTTAAGTGATGTCTTATGGATTTGATTTGCATTTTGCTGATGACTAAGGATATTGAGCATTTTCTTATGCACTTATTGGTCATTTGTATGTCTGGAAAAATAACTGTTCAAATTCTTTGTCCATTGTTTACTTGAGTCTTTGCTCTTGCTGTTCTTGAGTTGTGTGAGTTCGTTATTTGGGTATTCACAAATATTTTCTGCCATCCTATGGACATTTTTAAAAATTATTTTTTGGTAGCATTCTTCAAAACACAAATGTCTTTAATTTCTTTGATCATTTGCATTTTTGAGACACTTTTGCCTCATACAAGGTCACAAAGATTTATGGGTATATTTTCTTCTAAGTGTTTTAGTTTTAAACTTTTAGCTCTCACGCTTAGGGTTTGGGTTCATTCTGAGCTAATTCTTGTCTATGGGATGCAGTTCGAGTTCAGATTCATTCATTAGCATGAGGATATTCATTCCTCCCCACACCATTTATGCTATTCAAAAGACTATTCTTTGGATTCTTTTGGATTGTCTTGGCATCCAGTTAAAACCAATTAACCATAAATATATGTTTCTTTCTGGACTCTCGATTCTACACCATTGATCTATGTTTTCATCCCTCTGCTGGTTTCAAACATTCTTGTTTACTCTCTTTTTGTAGTAAGTTTTGAACTCAGAAAGGATGAATTCTCTGTATCAATCAGTGTTCCACTAGGTAAATGGAACCAGTAAAATTTTATGTGTATCTCTATGTGAAGAGATTTATTGCAAAGAATTAGATTATGTACTTATGTGGACTAGAAAGCCAATTCCAAAATTCATAAGACCGAGTGTCAGATAAGCAGGCTAGAGATTCTTGGGCAGTTATTCATGCTGTAGTCCACAAGTAGAAAAATTCAGTTCTGCTCTGAGGCTCCTCAACTGATTGGCGCAGACCCATCCACATGATCAATCAAGGATGATCTCCTATATTCAGTTGATTGTAGATATCAATCACATTTATAAAGTACTTTCACAGCAACACCCACACTAGAGTTTTCTGAATAGCTAGGAGTTATATCTTGCCAAGTTGACACATAAAACTGACTATCACATCCTTCAATGTTGCTCTTCTTTTTTGAGTTTTTTTCCTTTTCTCAGTCCTTTGCATTTCATATGAATTTTAGGATAGTTTATTGATCATATTGACTAGAAGTGGTAAGAGCAGACATACCAGTCTTTTTCCTTACCTAAAGAGTAGAGCTTGCAGTCTTTCACCATTGACTGTGATGTTAGCTGTGGATTTTTCATAGATGCCCTTTAACAGGTAAAGGAAAAATTCCCTCCTATTCCTATTTTGCTATGTTTATTATTATGAAAGGATGTTGAATTTTATCAAATGCTTTCTCGTGTGCACTGAGAAGATCATAAAGGGTTTTCAGTTTTCTATTAGTATACATTGATTTTTGTACATTCTTGGAGTAATTCCCACTTAAACATGGTATATAATTTCTTTATATTTTGCTAGATATAGTTTGCTGATATTTTGTTGAGATTTTTGTTTCTGTATTCATAAAAGATATTGACTGTGGGTTTTTTTGTCTGTGTGTTTTTGTCTAGTTCACATATTAGGAGAATACTGAACTCTTACAATGAGTTGAGAAGTATTTCTTTCTTTTTTTTATTTTGTTTTATTTTTTTTTTAGAAGAGTTGTGAAGGAATTCTGTTAATCCATGCAAAAGTTTGGTGTGATTCACCAGTAAAGCCACTGTGGGAAGTTTTAAAGTGACTAATTTAACTTCTTTACTTGTTATACATCTATTTAAATTTTCTGTTTCTTCATGAGTCAGTTTTATTTAGGGGTTGGTCTGTCTAGGAATTTGTCCATTTCTTTATGTTATCTAAGTTGTTGCCATATAGTAATTCTATTAATTTCTGAAACATTAGTAATGATATCCCTTCTTTCACCCTGAACTTCAGTAAGTTGTGTCTTCTCCCCCACCACCACCCTGCTTCACCCTATTCCCTTGATCAGACTAGCTAGTCCAGCTTAAGGTCAACCAACTTTGTTGGTCTTTTCAAAGAACCAGATTTTGTTGAAAACTGGAGACTTAAATAATATAATACTGACTCTGGAAATGAGATTATCTGATTGTCTTCCTTCTTATGTGCAGTGTACTGGCGTTGCCATTTGTACAGTGGACTACCTGGACTAGATCAATATAGTCTACATCCTCTGTCATGGACAGATACTACAGTCTCTGTTCAGTTAGTTCCTATCAGTTAATGACTACGCAGAGATTTCCTTAAACCATAAAGTAGCCCACCCTTGGCAGAGGGGTTCCATGAAAGTTTTGGGCATGCCTTCAGCACCCCAGCAGTTTACAGCCCTGCCCTTGCTTTCATGTTTTGCTTGTGCAGGAGCTCCAAGATAGCCAGAGAGGGGAGGTGAGGGCTTTCCTGGGAATGCACACAGCTCCACTCATCCATGTGTCCTTCCAAACCCAGGCATTTTTCAAAGCCTCAATGGACAACTCATTCCTCAGATCCTCCCTTTGAGCTTTTGAGCTTTCTGGCTAGGCTGCTGTTTCTCATAACTGGTATCACTGCCTCAGGCAAATGGGCTTTTTTTTTTTTTTTTTTCAACAAATGCCCTGGGTCTGGGGCTTTTCCCGTTGAGGTGCTCCAAGTTTAGTCAAGCCCTATGAATGGGGCTTTTCCCGAAAGCTGCAAGACAGGTCACATCATGCCAGTTCTCTGGAGATGAGGCTTGTGAGGATCTCCAGACTCAGTCTCTCTCCTCCAGCGACTGTACGGCTGCTGGTTTGCAAGGCTGCAGAGTCTTGGAAGAGGAAGACGAGATGGGAATGGACACATTAAAACGCCACACCACTGTTCTTAACAACCATCAGTTACCCTCCCCCCATCTTTTCTCTCACTTATCTTACAAAAGAAATCCTAAGGTGGAGCTTATTATATAATTGGCATTTGATGGATTTGTTTTATTTATTTTTTTCATCCTCTTAGTTTTCCTGCAGAAGCAGTTAAAAATATGTGTCAAAAAAAACACACTATCTCATAAGGACGTTGAGATTAAATGAAATAAGATGATGTACATATGGTAGGTAGCAGTGTATCTGGAACATTCTCAGGAGCTTCATAATATTGACTAACAATAGCAGCAGCAGCAGCAGTACTATTTGAAAATTAAGAGGCTGTGCCTTCTTTCCAGCCAGAGTCCTTCTGCTGGACAGTACTCCCTGCTCTGAACCCCAGCCAGAGACTTTGAGACTTTATTTCCTTTTCCTGCATTGGTCTTTGGCTGAAGTCCCTTTGCACAGAAAAACTGACTAGCTTTTGATGACCTCTTTCCCCCTTTTATCTCTTTCCAAGTCTCAGTGACTGTGAAGAATTGTAGCTGGGTGCTGGCCCAGCCCAGGAAGTGATAATGGAATTTTCAACTCAAGATAAACTCAGCTACTCAGGCAGTTCAGGGAGAGGCATCTTGAAGTGAGGGGACCAGCAGCAGCTGAGCGAGACCACAGAGGCCTTTTGCTCCAGGGAAGCAACTCATCTCTGCTTCTTCATCAAACAGCCTTAGACTCAGCACTCTGCAGAGCAGGAGCAGATGGCAAGGACGAGGAGATTAGATAAGAAGAGTTTCCAAATCCCAGGGGATGAGATCCAAGAGCACAGATGGTTGAGAAGCCAAGTCCTTAGGTCTCAACCCAACCCTGTCACTCAACAGTCCCCTGGATGAACAGGGTGTGGAAAGCTTCCAATTAAAATGACACTTGGGAAGCCTGGCATCTGCCCTACACATATGATTGGAGAAGGGAGAAGATAAGTCCTTGCAGCCCTTTCTGAAAGCCTGCCATATACATAAATATTTCCACATTAGCCCAGCAATGAATACATAATAGATGCTCAAAAAATGTGTGTTAAATTGAATGGTGAGAGTCTCTGTCCTTAAACATTTTTTCCACATTTGACAAAATTTTATTCATTTGCTCAATGCATTTTTATCAAGTTCTTTCTACATTTCAACCCCTTGATTAAGCTGCTTTTAAGTTACAGATGTGGTTTCAGACAGCAAAATAGACATCACTGTCCTCATTCAATACTGTTATGTGTTCCCCTCCTGTATTTATGAGTTTTGACATTCGCTTCTACCCAAGGTTGCAAGGAAAATAATGCTCAAGGAATGGAGGAAATTTCCACCTTGTCCCTGGCTTTGGGTGAACAGAAAGCCCCAGAGGAATCAGTGTGGTTTAGAGCAGTGCTTCTCAAATTGTAAGGTGCATATAAATTACCTGAGAATGTTGTTAAAATGCAAGTGCTGACAGCATCGTTCTGGGTGGACCCCAGAGTCTACTGGGGCTTGCTGCTGCAGCTGGGTCACACACTTTGAGAAGCAGAGATGTATAGAAAAGTTACCCGCCTAGGTTCTAGTCCTCACTGCGCCATTCACTAGCCAGTGGCCCTGGGCCAATTGCTTACATTCTCTCATCCCAAGTTTCTTTATTTGCAAATTGAGGAACTTGGTCTCCACGTCTTTTAAGCTTTTTTGCAATTAAATTTGAGGACTAACTGAAACTCAGTTTACTATTTTTCTTTGTTACATAAAGACCTCAAGGTTTTGAATTTTACACAATGTGCTCTTCAGATCTTTCTCTCTGCCCTGAGGGTGTTGATAGTCTGTCTCTGCCCTGAGGGTGTTGATAGTCTGCCCCTGCCCACCGCCCAGTGGTGAGTTCCCATCCAGCCCATTCCAAACAAGACCTTGTGCAGGTAGATTAAGCCAGTGAGAAAGATTTTTTTGGAGAAGCTCCACATGGGAACTCTTCCTCAGATTCTGAAGTGGCTGTGGTCCTGTGCCCCTTGGTGCAGAGGAGATTGTTCATTGCTCAACTGGTCAGCAGGAATCAATATCCCAATGTAGTATAATTTGGGTGGTAAATTCTGATTCCCTTCAACGTTTTCAGACTAATGCTCAAGTTTCTTCTTCTCTGTTAAGTCTTAGTTATTATGGTGTCGTTGACAGTTTCATCTCCTTGCTTTCTCTCTCTCTCTCTTTCTCTCTCTCTCTCTCTCTCACACACACACACACACACACACATTCAGACATGCTCCAGAAAAGGTGAGTCCTTTTTCTGCACTCTGATTTCTCTTCATATAAACCTTCTGCCTTTTATTATTATCTAGGGCAGTGATTCTCAACTCAATACATACATTAGAATCATCCAGAGAGCTTTAATTACCCGTACCCAGGCACTACCCAAGACAGGTTAAGTCAGGAGTCCAAATGGTATGTTATGAAGTTACAGCAAAGGATTCTGTGTATATATAGCCAGATTTGAAAAGTACCTCTCGTCCCCCTCTCACCTGAAGGGAACTTGCGTTAGGCTACCCAGTTATACCTCTCCACCCCTACACCAAATTGCGGATACTAGAAGAGTAAAATCTGCAGACACTCTGCTTGGATCATCACATGTCTACTGCACCATCAGGGTCCAAGCAGGAAAACAGAACCAACTCACGATCATTTAACATAAGTAATTTAACATAAGAATTGCTCACACAAGTGATGGAATCTGCTAAAATCATACAAAGGGTAGTGATCAGCCAGGCCTGGACCTGAGTATCAAGAGAAGCCCATGCCAAAATTCTAGCCTCCTCCAGGACCACAACAGACGGAAGTCCCGGTGACATCTAGACTGGAGAAACAAAGAAGTGATTTTACCCAAGCCCAGGATTGGAATCATCGGTAGAGGCTGGAATGATGTCAAGTCTGTTCCTTGGGGAGTTGCGGAAAGATGCTTCCACTGCTGGGGTCATTGTTCAAGGCAGAAAGAAGCAGGAGAAGCCAAGTTGGCGTCTGCCTTCCTCCCCACTCCCAAATGCCAGCCATCTCCACTGGGGAAACCTAGAAGACACTGTAACTCACAGCCTGGGAACTGCTGCCTGCAGAGGCCATCTGCCATGTGGGTGCTGAGCAGAGAAGGTACAGGGAATCTGAGAGCCACCATGCCCAGACCTGCATTGATGCCTCACACTGATTTACCTACCTCTGAAAAGCTGGGCATGGAGGCAGGCAGGGAGGAAATGGTCTAGGGGAAAGATAATACGTCAAGCACCCCTCCTTGCCCAGCCTTCTGGTAGAAGCATTTGGTGAGCCATTAGGGTTGTGCAGCTAAGCCTGGAGCAAAGGTCAAGGCTGAGGAAGCAGCCACAGTGGTACTATTGGCCTACTGGATGGGCAGAGCTCTGAAGTGGGTGAAATCCCCAAGAGAAACTGTAAAAACGGACTAGAATAAGAAGACCTCTTATTCTGTGATACTATTTGTAGTTTTCAGAACATCTTTAATCTCTTCTGATCTTACAGCTGCCTAATAGCTTTGACAGGATAGCCTCGTATCTTAGTTTTCTGTCTAGCACAATGGAAAAATGGATAAGTGATCAGCCTGTGCGCTCTATCATCACTGCAGATGCTTTTTAAAATGTTTGTAAAGGGGTGTTCTGTATCCAGACTTCAATACTTGCAAACTCTTGGAGGCTAAAAACAGAAAACATCTAGAAATTTGCTTCTTGGGATTCTAAAGACAAAATTTGCTAACTCTGATAAACACCAAATATTTCTGTGCCAAGAATATTTACAAAGCTTGCATCAACATGAAATCATTCAGTCCTTTCAAATGGACACTGTCCACTCCTCACTGAAGTAATTCATTCAAGGAGACTCAACAGACTGGGGATGAAGCCTTGATTTGAGCCCAGGCAGGGAGACTTAAGGGCTCAGACATTAGCCATTCATAGGATCCTAAACATGATCAGTGGATGAACTCTTACAAGAAATGCACATTTGGTCCACTTAATTGTTTGATTGTTGAAAGGATTCATCAATCAAGCAGTTTATCCTCATAGAGCAATTTTATTATAGGCAAAGGAGGCAGCCTCAGAGCAGCAGGAGCTAGTTATGCTACCCAGGGAGCTAAGAGATGTCATGTGCAAGCTTCTTTGTCCTCCCCAATCTGGGTTCCACAGGATACCCTCTGTCTGCAAGTCTCAAATCTTCACTGGCATGCTTGAGAAGCACCTGAATTCCAAGAAATCTAATGGACCCTTATGGTGAACTGGCCACAAAGATACATTCAGCTCCATGACACACCTCAGTCATTGAAACCCCAAGAGTGAAATCAGTGGCAAATCATAAATCCAATTATTATTACTAAATAATGCTAACCAGCAGATACCTCCTACCTCAAACAACTTGCTTTCATAGAGCATCATGACTTTAGTCAGTATTTTCCATGTCGAATGCCAGTGGTCTGTGGTTCAGAAGATGATTATTCAGGTTAGTTCAGATCAGCTAAGATTAACCTATGCTATTCACCCATCCTGGCGTTGCATAGTCAGGAACCTATGCCTAAAACTTGTACATGGTGGAGTAACCCAAATGCAACACTTGGCACTGGTGTGAGTAATGTTTTATAAATATTGAAATAACCATCATGTGTCAGTCATTACAAATATCTGTTACCTCAGCTGATGGCCTAGTATTTTCATGGCCAAGGTCTGATGTGGCTAACCTTCCTCTACTCATCATTTCAAGACTGACAGAGTAGCTTTCCTTTGTGCTCACACGAAATCCTACCTTTTTCTTAAGGCTATTACAATATACTGTAATGGGTATCGTGATGTTTAAGGGAGTCTCCAGAGCAATACAGTCCATCAGAAACATAATGCAAGCCACATAAGTAATTTTAAACCCACTAGTCACCACATATTTAAAATTTCAAAGAAACTAGTAAAATTAACTTCAATATATATTTTATTTAACCCTAGGTACCCAAAATATTACCATTTCAACATGAAATCAATAGAAAATGATTACACCAAGCTTTTACTGAGGTATATTTGACAAGTAAAAATTATATATAATTGAGGTGTACAGTGTGATTTTTATACATCAAAGTGATTTCTGTAATAAGATATCCTATATTATTTTTTTCCAAGTCCTCAAAAATCTAGTGTGTATTTTGCATTTACAGCACATCTTAGAATGGATGGTAAATTTTTATCAGAAATACTTGCCCTGTACTTATATTTTATAAAATTGACAATTAAAAGCATAAGTTCACATTGTCAGTTTGTTTGAAATCTACCCAAAGTTTTCTGCAACCAATTTGAATACCAAAGTCATTTTTTTCTTTAATATTCACATCCATATGACAAAACTGGTTCATCACTTTTAGAATTGACTTGACTGCACCACAAGTATATTAGCTTCCAAATTGTCTGTTCAAGTTAAATAAATTCACTAAATCTTATATCAACTTAATATTACTTATCAAATTCAAAGTTATAAATTGAAAAGCAGCACTAAATTTATCAATATCTACAAAGCATTCCACAAATTTTTTTCTTGTAGTTTTTGTAGCCAGCTTACAAAATGCTGTCAATCACAATTAAAATCTCCTGCCTAGTGATTCATGTTAAACGTATAAAAACCACAACTGTTGATATACATTGTGAAAAGCCTCAATTACAACATACATTCCATAACTGTCTAGCTAAGTTATAAGCTTGTTCGTATACAGTGTGGGATCGTTGAATAATGTAAATCATAGTGCCATTTTTGTCTTTGATTATTGAGTATTTGGCAAGTATCCCTCTGTTTCAAGAAAGTCTTGAATTGGAGTTAACAGTACAGTAAATCTTTGTGAAACTCTCCCATGACTCAATCAACAAGCACTGGCAATGATCGCAAGACCATGAATACATTGCCTTTGATTTCTTTCAACATTTCTAAAACCTGGCAGTGATTCCATTTGCACATATACATGAAGTGATTTTAATAACTCTATCCATGATACTTTTCATAAAGCCTGCTTCAGAAAACAGCACAGATATTTTCAATATGTATCATACAGTAGAACAAAGCAATAAGGGAAATATCAATGTTCTTTTAAAATTCCACTAAATCTAGATTTTTGACTAATGGCTAAAGTGCCATCTGTCATGATAGAAACCATTGTGTTTTTCATACCTTGTTGAAATTCTTTAACAAATGTAAAAGATTTTAAAAAATCTACTTCATAAATTCAATTTTATAGGCACAAATTGGTATTTGTGTATGTATGCATGAGAGACACAGAAAGAGAGAGAGACTGGAAAGAGAAAAGAGAATTTGGAAGCTCTCTGAGGGGAAACATAACCCAAAATATTAATTTTATCATTTCTCTTCTATCTCATGCCTCATCTAAAGCTAAAGTACCTGACATTTTTCAACTTTTAAATCGATCTTTGATTTCTTTAGAAAGATTTATATTCTATAGGTTGTCCATAAATAATAATTTCTCTTACCATCTATCTAAAAATGGTTTTATAGCTGCCCAGATATAAGCCCAGATTGTGTTAAAATTGTGTAAACATTGTTTTTTTTTTTTGGTATGGCATTTAATTCTGATTTCAGATGAAAAATGTCATTCTTTTTTGACTATTGCAAGGGAATTTATTAAAAATCAAAAGCACTATGCACTTACTGCAATATCTCTGACATAGTCCACATTATTACCTTTAATTTTTTTAAGCAACACACAACTTTTTCTGTGTGCCCTTGTTCAGTTGACATTCATCAGGAGATTTATGGCATACTTTATCCCGGACTCTTTTTTTTCCATTACTCTTCTGTTTCACAGAGTCTTTCCTTGGCCAAAACGCTATGGAACTTACAACTTCTCTAAAATAGTACGTGTTTGAATCAGTTTTCTGTTTCGAGCTAAAAATAGAAATTACAAAAAAAACAGCGGCAGCCTGACAGGATTTCAAAGCAGCATTCAGCAGGCTGAGTTTCCTCCTGGATTAAATGCATACATTTATGCGTGCATGCCTGTGCACCCTTGTGATTGTTTGGGTGATCACCCTGATTAAAGGGAAAGGGTAAATTGCAAAGAGAAACACAACAAAGGTGCAAAGTAAAGTGTTATTCTTTTAGATTAGGGTTAATTTTGAAACAATCCACCACTCTGGCCGGCAGATCTGCTGAGGCTCAGAACAGCCTGAGGAAGCAGCGCAGCCTCCAAATAGTGGCGCACGCCTGACTCCTGAGAGATGTGCCTTGCTCCGCCATCATTATTATTTTGAGAAAAAAAATGCCATTTTACCCAGTTTCAAGTACATAGTTCAGTGGCAGGCAAACATCAACACTGTCTAGTTGGAAAACAGTTTTTTTCATCCCAGAAAGAAATCCTGTACCCCCTTTAGAGTCTGTCCCCATCTTCCCCAGCCTCCAGCCCCTGGCAACCTACTTTCTGTGGCTGAATTTACCCATTGTAGATGTTTCATAGCTGACCCTGACCTAAGAGTGGAAGGGAGAGCCAGTAAGGCGGGGCTTCTGTCCTCTCCTAGCTGCCAGGCTGGCCCCAAGGGAACTCCTTCCACTGCCACAGTGTGCTTCCCTGTTTCGCACTATGTTGCGGTCCTTGGTTTAGATCTTGGAGCATGGATTAGATCACTCATCTTTGTAACCTCTGCCTCTGGTACAAAGAGAGCACTCGGTTAATACCTGAACACCGAAAGGGTACAGCAGACACCACCAGTGGCCCCTGTCTTAGAGTGGAGAGCCTCTGGATGTTTCAGAAAAACCAACCTGTGAGGCTTCTTTTTCTTTCTTTTATTTTTATTTTATTGTTGTTGCTGAACCAGAGATTGGACCCAGGGGTCTATAACCACTGAGTCACATCCCCAGCCGTTTTTTCTTTTGAGTTAGGGGCTTGCTTAATTGCTGAGGCTGGCTTTGAACTTGGGATTCTGCCTCAGTCTCCAGAACTGCTGATATTACAGGTGTGCACATGGCATCCAGCTGAAGCTTCTTTTCTTCTATAAAAATAGAATAACAGGGCTGGAGCAGTGGCTCAGTGGTATCGCACTTGCCTGGCATGCATGAGGACCCAGGTTCAAACTCGGTACCACATACACAACTAAGTGTTGGAGCAATGAAAACCAGGTAAAAAACTAAATAAAGTTGTTTCTCTCTCTCTCTCTCTCTCTCTCTCTCTCCTGACTTCCCTCTCACTCTGTGTCTCTTAAGAAAAAATGGAATAACAATCACACCTACCCACAGGATTGTGAGCATCAAGTGAGATAATGTGTGTCATTCGCTGTGTACAGTCTGGCCCTAAAAAGCTCTCCAGAGAAGTTTGCTATTAATCTCATTGTTTGGGGGGTCTGCTTTCTGTGACTTCTTTCAGAGTTGCTCTATGGACATGGCCCATGCAGACTCTCTGGGGGTCCTGGTTTAAAGAGGACCAGTCTCTGAAAAGAAGGGCTCTGGTTCAGGGTCTGGATAAACCCTCCCAGTTCTCATCACCAGGGATGGAAAGTGGAATTTATAAAGAGCCTTAGGTTGATCACAGTTCATTTACAGCCTGATTTCCCAAGTATTGTGCACCAGATGAGACATGAGGGATTGTAAATGCAAATGGAAAGTGGGATATTGTTAACTGGGGCCAACATAAATATGTTTGTGGGGCAGGCAGAACAAAGGCTTAAAGGACTGATATTGACAGAAACCATGTTAGTGTTTAAAGCATGACTTCATCCTAGTGAAAATCATAGTTCCCTCCGGCCTACCAGGGAACAGGAGAGCCAGGGACATCTGTACCTACACATACCAGGAACCTCAAGGGTGTTGGGCAGCCCGTATGTGACCCTGACCCAGCTCCCCAAAACCCGCCAGGCAGGTCTAAAGAGGGGCTCGGTCTATGGTGTCCAACGTGAAGTCAGAAACTCTGCTAGGCACCATCTTCACCTGGGGGTCTGCATTTTCCCAAATATAAATTCAGATAGCTCTACCCTATAGAGCAGCTGTGATGAGTGTAAGGAAACAGAGGAATGAAGGAAAGAAGGAGGAGAGCAGCAGCTCAACAATAACACAGGTTTGTTTGGGAGAAATCTGGGGAGAAGGGCCCAGAGGAGTCTGGGACCCAGTGCTGCTAACACCCTGGGGAAGATATAGAGGAATGAGAGGGCAGGGGGCAAGATGCGAATTTTCTGGTTAAAACAGGAATTTCGGTAGAGTGTGATTTTTCTAAGGGCCCGGAGTCAATAGATTCCAATAAGGGCCCAAGTCCGTGGATTTCAAAAGTGAGTGGGGATTTGCAGTCTGGCTCACATGAGTAGTTTCTGGTAATGTTCCTTATCCATCATTTCAGACTCTAAAGAGATATGATAAGTTCAGTTGATGATATCTAGTTTTGATTCAGTTAGTGGGTAAACAGACATAAGTATTAATTCTGCCATACGAAGCAGGGTCTTGTAGGGAACTGTTAATGGGAGTGTGGTAGGTGGTCACAGTGAGCTGAAGATGTCCCACACTGTGGCTGACACCTCAGGGAGGAAAGCAGACAGGAGTGTTGGAGGGAAAGGAAATGGCATGAGAGGATAAAAGAGTGTGGGGAGCTAAGGTGGGTGTAGAATGAATGGAGGCACTAAATTTGGTTAAGATGCTCCTGCCAAGAATAGGAGCTGGTCATCTGGGTGTGAGTGGGGTCTTCCATTCAGTCCCCTCTGCAGGTTTATCCCAAATAAACCTGATGAGCCAACACTCTCCTCTTTCTTTCCTTCATTCCCCTCTTTCCTTACAATGAGTAAACAAGATAAATAAAATTTAAAAGAAATGGTAAGTAAAAGAAAGCTGTTGGTATATTTGCACTAACCTCTCTTGCTTGTGCATGCTGTCTCTCCCCAGCACAAGAAGCTATGCAATTCCAGAACCATCTCCAGCCGCCACACCCCCCACTTTGCTTAGCTCACCTCCTCTCAGACTGTTTTATTCAATTAGTCCTTTTGGAAGGGGGATAGAGAGTAGAAGGTCATGGAAACTCCAAGAAAATACTGTCCACTCACCCAACCAATCAAAAGATCCCACCTACTGCCGTATCTGCCTCTGCCCTCTCCCTCTACCCTTTGATTCCACCCCACCACCACCACCACCATGCACACTTTTTTTGAACATTAAATTGGCATGTGAGACTTTGAAGGCACCAGGGAAACCTCCAGAAGCCCTTGTGGAAAACCTCAGCCTGCAGGTTGAAGCAGGACTCCCAGGTTATGAAGGCCAGGCCCTAAGAACAGGACCTGCTGAAGCTCACCAGTTCACCACTGGCCACCTCCACTGCCCTGAAAGTTTCCACTGGAAATCCCCCAGCTTCGATTTGAGTGCTTGCCTCTGTAATCTTGGAGACATTCAACATACACCCCACAATTAAGACGTTGCAACTCCAAGCGTTTCTTAAGGAAAAGCTTGATGCAATTAGATCATTTGAAGATGGATTAGCCTGCCATCTGTACAATTTGAGAAAAATCACATTGGCAGATGACAGGGCTTCTTTGAAGCTCTGATGGAAAGTGGCTAATGAGCTCTCCACTGGGTTTCCCAGTTCCCGAAGGGTTAACACAACATGGGAATAGAGAACAATCCCCTGTGGATGAAAACGCTGTGTCAGGGGTTTGGGAGCCTTTCTTTGCACCCGTTCCCCCAGGCCAGGTGCACTTAACCAGAGGTCCAGTTGATCAGAGTTCTGTCCCTGTTTGGCAGTTCCTAATGGGCTTACAGCCAGGTGTGTGACCAGTGAGGAGAAGTCCTTATGCCAAGGAACTGGATTCAAGAAGGTGAAGGGCATTTGCTGTGCCTGCTTGCCCGATGGCGAGTCCTTTTGGCAGAGCTGTGTGCTTTTCCTGTAGGGGAAGGCACCTCTGCCCACTCTCAGTCTCAGTGAGCGGACTCTTAACCAAGTCAGAGTGGCCACATGACCAGGCTGGCCCAGTTGAGGTGCTTGGGGATCCAGCCATGCCCCTGAGCCACAGGACTTCTTAAAGGAGCCTATAAACACCTTTACCTTCCACTCCCACTTTTTTATTGTTTTAGCTTCTGCCAGGTGAGAAGAGGTGCATTAACTATTTAGAGCATTAAATGTCCTAGAATATAATTCAGTGAGATAGAAAGTAACTTCTGTGGGAAACCCAGAGGAGGGGAAATGAATGTGGGTGTGTGGGCTTCCTGAGGCTGCACTTGAACTGGGCCCCTAAGGATAGTAAGGATTAGGTAAGACCAAGAAAATGCAGTACCCTTCTCAAGGCCCTGGAAGGACCTAAATGAAGTCTCCCGAGAATAAGAAATGAGGAGTGGATTTTGGCAGATAGAAACAGGGCGAATGCCAAAGGATTTGGAATCCCAGGATCAGAAGTTTAAACTTACCTGGATATTTCTTTGTTTCTTTTTCTTTTTTTTAAAGCGAGATAGACAGTGAGAAAGAGAGAAACAATTTTTTATTTTAGTTTTTCATGTGCCTTTCGTTGCTCCAAGACTTCATTGTGTATGTGGTGTTGGTGTTTGAACTCTGAACTCGCACCCTGGCCCATGCCAGGCAAGCACCGTAACTGCCCAGCAACCGCTCCAGTCCCTTACCTGGATATTTCTCCAGGTGGGGAAAACACATTCCAGATTGTGCTACCAGTTTGGGCAGGAATACAGCACAGTCTTTCACCTACATTAAGAGAAGCCAGTTTGAGTAAAGGCCATTGAAACTGTCCTTACCACTTAATAACTGACAACAGCCTCTGTGAATGGCTGGTTTTTTCCTCTGCAAAATGGGGACAACAATAGCTAACTACTGTTTTTGAGGACAAAATGAACTCTCCTATGGAGCATTTAGGGTACTGGCTCATGATAATCACAGGAGATAAGGTCTGTTGAATGCTAGCTAGTGTCCCCTGGGCATCTGCTGAACTCCTGATGTGCCTAATCTCTAATCTCTTTTAATCCTCCCTATAGCTGGTGGTTAAGAAATGTTTGCTGAATCTGATTTGGGGCAGTTTCATTCCTGTGCTTAATCAAACAATAGGCCTTGTATCAGAGCTCAAATTTACTCTCCAGTTAGATCTGAGTATCTTATCTGAATATTCTAGTGCTGATTTGTGAAGCTCTATCCTGAAATGTTTTAAACTTATACAATCACACTTCAGAACATTTAGGAGATAGATTAAAAGAAAAAAAACGTACACACAATTCCCCTACCTATAATGCAGCTATATTTTGCTGGGGGTGGAGGGGCAGGTTTAGAGAGCTGTTTCAAGTTCCATCAGTTAACCAGAGTGATCCTGGGCAAGTTCCCAAGTTTCTTTAACTTCCCTTAGTTTTTCGAAGCATTCTTTTGGGAGGTTGCTAGAATATTCTTCACTGAGTTTTTAAAATCAGGATTAACTGTGATAATTAATTCATGCTTTACAGAGCACCTGACATTTAAGATACATTTAGTAAGTCTGGGCTCTTTTTATTTATTTATTTTTTATTTATTAGATGGATATAGAGATACAATTGAGGGAGAAACATTATCAAACATTCCAGAACCAATGTATATATACTTAGTTATCCAGGGCTAATGCCATATCATGGATGCCCAGTTTCGGTTCCCCCTGTTGCTGTTTCCTACAGAAGAACTCCTGAGTTAAA
This sequence comes from Aplodontia rufa, assembly GCA_004027875.1. NCBI lineage: Eukaryota > Metazoa > Chordata > Mammalia > Rodentia > Aplodontiidae > Aplodontia > Aplodontia rufa. The sequence continues at coordinate 128,210 of PVKS010001768.1, forward strand.
TGGATATCTCGTGGAGGGCAGAGGTCTCCTTCTGTGATGATTCCCCCAAATTCCCACCCTCCAGTCTCCTAGGGTTTCTTCCTGCACCCTCCCCTCTCCACGTCCCCCTCCCTACGCCTCCAAGTATCCCTGTTGCGTTGAGAATCATACAATTTGAAGTTATTATTAGCTTAGCCGTCTAACCTACTGCTTCCCCATGTATTCTAGCTTCCACAGATGAGAGACACCATTCTGCCCTTGAGTCTCTGAGATTGGGCTAAGTGTTGGCTCTTATTAAAGCTTTTCAGGCGTTGGCCCATGTGTTTTCCATATGATCACAATGCCACCTATGTCCAATTGCTTCCTTCTCTTTAGCACTTCTTCTTGTAACTTAGATGTTTTCTGTAAGCATCCGACCTCCTAGTCCTTGTTTGATTTCTTTGTAAACATGTGTAGATAATGATGCACTTCACATCTTTGTGATCCTAAGGAGTCTGAGTTTCAGTGCCCCTGCTTCTTTGGGTTCAGATTTTGGTTCTGCCCACAGCTTTTCAAAAAGCAGGAAAAAATGAAAGACATCCATGTTCCCAAAGGCCTTTGACAAATGTGAATTTTGCTAGCTGGGAGTGGGAGGTTTGCCACAGAAAGACAAAATTGTCATTTTCCCACTAGTGAATTCCCTCCATTGTGTTATTCTTGGCCTTATCTTTCAGGTGACTTTATGGTGATCTTCCTCTCAAGTTGTCCTCCCTACCTTTCTTGCCAACAGAGCCAGGAGAATTATTTCCCTGGTCTCCTGAATCATCCACCCCCAACCCCCATGCTGGGGATCAAACCCATGGCTTCACACCTGCTAGGCAATCGCTCTAAGGCTCTGCTACAACCCCAGCACCCTTACCTCTCCAAGTAGCAAGGATTCTACAAAACAATTTGAGGTTGTCTTTCAATTGCAAATCAAAGCCCCAAACTCTTATTTAGGTCTTAGAGCAAGAGTTTCCTGAGTGCTTTGAAATCGGACCCTCCTAAACACACCTGGAGTCACCAATAAGCCTGGGCCACAAATTCCCTGGTTGATGGACACACAAAGCTAAGGGCAAAGGTGAGCTTTTCATTTCTTCTTCAGGTCCCACAATTCCTTTGAAATCGTTATGATCTGCCCCTTCAGGGATCATGCAAACAGCTTGAGGAAATCCTAAAATTGTGTTTTCTCCAGATAAGCATCCAGGTCAAAGGAAAGACCTCTACATGCCTTCCTTATAGAAAGAAATTGCTTAAGTTTAGAGAAGACCACCAATATAAAAATGGCATGCAGCCGGTCAGAGTGGTACACCGAGGAATGGCTTTGGAGTAGCAATGCCCTTCAGGAAGTCTCAGACGTTTAGAGGGAGTAACAGAGTCCATGAACTATAAATCATATTTATAAACTCCTACTGGCAACTGTACATATACTTTTTTTAAATACAGCACAGGACAACTAAAGCCATATATTTCTTTACTTTTGGCTTCAAATTACATAAATTAAATTTTAAAAATTTTCATTCTCTTGCTAATTAGAAGTTTTAGTTGGCAGCTGTATTTTGATTTAATTCTCTGTTATAATAAATTTTGGTTAACTTCTATGTTACAAAAACATTTATTTTAATAACAATAGGGTAGCAGTTGCTTTTTTACTTAGCTACTAGTTGAGATCTTTTTAAAAGCCACAATCCTTGAGTAAGCTGATTAACCAATCATATTGTTATTTATAAGGTTTGTGGTCTGAGCCTCAGTTTCCTCGTTTAGAAAATAGAAATAATATATCCGCTTCACAGAGTTGTTGTAAGGAATAGAGACACAGTACGCAAAGCACAGAGGCAAAGCATCTGGCACACAGCGAGAGTTCAATAGATAAATTTCCTTCCTATTATAAACTGCAAATTTATGTCTTAGACAAAATACATTTCAAGCATGAGTCCTTGGGCTCAGGAGATGTAAAATGTAAGAAAGTTTCCTGTGGTGAAGACATTAACACTCAGCTTTTTGGCTCAGACTGATGTTTCTTAGGACAATTATCAACTTTATCATTGGAATGAAATGTCCACTAAAATTCATCTTCATTTCATAATTACCAAGCAGCATTCTTTTGAGCATCTCACACCTGGCCTAATGCATCCTTTCTCCCTGTGGCTGATGTCTCCTTGCACCCTGAGGACAAAGGAGGAGCTGAGACTGTCTGGGAAGACAGAAGCTGCCAGCAACTCCTCTGATCCCTGCCCAAGGGCCTGTTTTGTGAGTGGTGGCATCAATGGTGCCTTTGTTCCGCTTCAGCCCCTGGCCCACCAAGGGCAGACAGCGCCAACCCTGCCGAGAGTTCACCCAAGCCCCCAGATGCTGCATGGTGGCTCTCACCACTAGGAAGCAGTCTCAGGGAACATCCCTTCTCTGCTTTGACATTTGAAGCTATTTCCAATTTGTGATGATAAATCAAAGGTTTGAAATATGATACCACATATAAGACCAGAGCCAGAGGCATAGAACCAGAATGTCTTTGGCAATTACTAGACACAGAAACTACCTTTTGTTTATGCAGTCATTCACATTAGCCTGATACTGAGCTTCTACTGGGTGCCAGGCATGCTGCTCAATGCTAAAGACATATAGATGATGCCCTGGCCTCCAACTATCTGGTGAACTGGTGTGGAAACTGTGAAATAGAATATAATACTATAACAAACATTTCGAGAAAAGGAAACAGTCTACCTAAGGGGCTGATAGAGTAATAATGGCTTCCAATTGTTGAGCATTTACTGCATGCCACTCACTGTGCTAAGCTTTTTGTATCTGTGATTTCACTTAATTCTGAAAGCACAACTGTGAAACAGGGCCTACTCTCTATCTCTAGGGAAGGCCATGCAAATAAAATGGCATCTGAGGATTCTTTCTTTCTTTCTTCTTTCTTTTTTCTGATGACAAAGAATCTGATGAAAGCTTGTTGTAGCCAACAATCAATAAGTGAATTTGATTATTTCTGTGATCTTTTTAAAAAAGGAACAGAAATTTTCCAGCTAGACAAGTGGGGAACATCCTTACAGGCACAGGACATAAAGTGATCTGTTTGGAGACCAGCCAATCCCTCAGTCTGTGTGGAGCAAAAGGAACATGGAGGGGCCAGGTGTAAGAGCACTGATTGCAGTGAAGTGAAAAGTAAATAAGTAAGAAAGGGCTGGAGCAGTGGCTCAGCGGAAGAGTGCTTGCCTGGCATGCGCACGGCCTAGGTTTGAACCCCAGCACCATGTACACAAACAAATGTCAGAAAAACAAAAACCAGATGAAAAATAAATAAAATTCATTCTCTTTCTGTCTTTGAAAAGAAAAAGTAAATAAGGTAAGCCTTCAAATGCAGGTGACATATTTGAAACAGTGCTAAGATGTGGAGGAAGGAGACTCAGTACCATAGCACTCTAGTTAGAAGGAGGGATGGCCGTATTTGCTAGTTGGTATTGGGGATGGAGGACCTACCTCAACGGGTTGGCCATAAGAAGGGGACAGTGAAGGAGAAACTGAAAGCACGAGACTGAGAGAATGATGGGTGGAGACAGATCCTCTCTCTCTTCTGATTGGAGGAAAGCCAAGAAGAGACCTGAAGACATAGCTGAGTTTAGAAGAATAGACGTTGAAAGCAGGGTCTTGAGAGTTGTATCTGTTCTATTTCCGATATCATGGGCAAGTTTGCCAAGAAGAGTAAGAGGTGAAGGAGTGTCTTCAAGGCCTTGATAGAAGGGTGAAGATTTGAAATCATTGTTGAGGACAATTGAAAGGTGCTAGTGATACATCCCCTTCTGGTCCTGAGGAAAGAGTGTTCAACCAAGGAATGAGAGAACAGCTGTTAGAGAGAAGGGTGACGGGTGGCATGTGAACTATTGCTGAGCATATGCACGGGGAATGCACGTGGAGTGGCGATGAACAGGTCCCCCCCGCCGGACATCTCAATGAGGGAGTGGATTTACTCCATGTTGCTTCAGGGGACAGAATCGGATCCTGATTCTGCTCGAAGGCAGATTCTGCCCCCCAGAACAGAATTTCTAAGTAAGTAGCGCAGTCCAACAATGTTACAGTGTGCCATTTGAAGGGTTTCAATCATCAGGCAAGAATATTGTTTGCGCATGAAATTTGGAGAGCTTACTTAGCTCCTTCCATCCCTTTAACACCCAGGTGTTATGGATGTGTACCATATGGAGTGGCAGACCAGAGGAGAGCCAGTTTCTGCATTCTGGCATGTTGACCCACTTTCTGAGCATGACAGTCTTGAGTGTAATTTTCAATACAATTTATGCAATTCAATAACTGTAAAAACAATCCTGGGATGTTTTTAA